>WTSP01004516.1:0-12045 GCA_025331215.1 Actenoides lindsayi | reverse complement strand
CATACCCACCCACACATAAACAAGCTACAGAGAAAATAAAAACATCCGGAGCTGGGAAAGTTGCCAGGGAAAAAAAAAAAAAAAGAAAAAAACCCCAAAAAGCGCACACAAAAAAACCCAAAAAAACCCCAAAAAAAACAACAACAAAAAAAGGAAACTGACTGACTTCAGGGAAGTGAAAGGATAAGGTCAGGACACCTTCCCTTGACCTCACAGTCCTCCCTTACAGTCCTTTTAGGACTAGGTTTGAGAATTAAGTTCTGAATAAATCGAAGCTGCTTTAAGGAGTTATAATTTTAGAGCTCCAAAGAAGTTATATCTTTGAAAATACAGCTTCTAGATAGCACTTTCAGTCCTTGTTTCAATCTCTGATTATGTTCTCCTCTTCCTCATGGCTTGGGGTCTCAGGAAGGGGAAAAAAAAAGAGAAATGTTTTGTTTTCTTTTTAGCATTTTTTTTTTAATTTACAATTTGAACAACAGCATATTTTAAACAGAAACACTCTACTGAGGTTTTCTTAAAAATACAAAGGACAAATTTGATCAAAAAGAGGAAATAATCGAGTCTTTTTAGTATATAAATTTATACCATCTAACATTGAACTTTATCAGTGAAGCAATACTATGTGTATTTTAAATAAGAATGTCTTTTTATGTTTTCTTTAAGCATCAGCAATTGGAATGCATATTAAAAAATGAAAAGCAACACGTTTAGCTTCCAAACTCAATTTTCACTAGTTCTATCAATATTTAATCACAATTAAGCCACTGCCTTTTCAGAAAGTTACTTTTTACTAGTAATTTTGCAATATAAAGTACTTGTCACTAAAAGCTAATAAAAACCTTAACACCGAAGCTTCCCATTACCATGTGTTCACTGCATGACTGCTGCACGCATTTAAAACCCTCTCACTTTTGCATAGTTCATAAAACATTCACACAGTAGCACCCACAAAACATTCAACAGCTGACAGCCCCAAACAGCAATCCCTCTTTTCTCTCTTTCCCACATCCCACACACCCCCAAGGAATCCCCCTTTCTAAACCTGGCATCAAAACATCCAACGAACTGATTGCCGCTGTTGGCCAGCCAACACCCCACTTGTCCCCACGACAAACATACAGGATCCATTCTGCTGACTGCAGTGAGCACAGTACCCTTCCCATCCAGCTGAGAGTATCACCAGTTCGCTGAGACAAGGAATGGAAAAGAGCCTCTGTCGCTGCCAGGGAGTTTCACATCATTCCCGGGCCAAACACACAGGACAGCTGCCTGACTGGGAGCTCCCTCACTTCCTCTGAAGCCAGACAAACAGGTTGAGGCGTGACATTATTTGTAATCATGCCTTGGGCATCCAGGACAGCCTGGAGTGCTGCTGTTGCTCTGTGCTGAATTCCCTTAGAAAAGCAAACATTGCCAGGTCGGAGACTACTGGCTGGTACAAGACCATCTTAGTGGATCTCTCTTTGTGGGGGAGATGGGCTGGGATAAGAAGAAAGACTTTGTTTTACCAGTTCTGCTTTCACCACTGTAAGAGTAGCAACAGCAGCAATAATAGATAATAACACAACAGTGATGCCATGCTTCATCCCACAAAATCTTAACTGATGTTGACAGAAACAAACAAACAAACAAAAAAAAAGACAACATTTTCACATGATGGAACCTGTATGAAAGTTTCTTTCAGCGATTACATTCTCTTGTATTTCACCATAAAGACAACAAGTTTAATGGCCATACTCAGAACCTGGAATAAAAAACTAGTTCTCCTGGGCTCTCATTCCCAAGACAACATTTAGGATAGAATCATAGACTCACAGAATCATTTAGGTTGGAAAAGACCTTTAATATCATCAAGTCCAACTGTTACCCAGCGCTGCCAGGTCCACCACAATCTAAACCACTTCATAAGAACAAATATGTAGACAGCATTCTAGTAAGATTTCCAATGAAAAAGCTCAGTAATTGAATTGCAAATTCCTGCCAAGTACGTAAAAAACCCCATAATAATTCACTGACCCATAAAGCAAGTTATCTTTTCAGGTACAGAAAAAAATAACACTGCTTTCCCTAGTCTATATACAAACTCAGTGCCTTGGCAGATGCCACAACTTTCAGTAGTGGCTACTTAGGCAAAGCTGGCCCAGATATCACTAAATTAACAGTATTCAAAGTACTCTGGAGAGCTGTGAAGGCAATATGAATTTATGAGTCCCAAAGCAAAGGTGGACACGGCAGTAACGGAGAGTGCAACAGCAAAACAGGAGGGAAGGTCAACAGGAGTGATACCAGGCAGCAGCTGGAGGGCCAGGAAAGCAGACATGGGGAACATGCTCCATCCCAGGAGGCAAACTATGGCTGTAAAGGGCCCCTGCATGTGCACAGGCCCAGTCTTATGAAAAGTTTTAAGAAAGCACTAATGGGGATGGGTAGGGGTGTATGAGGTGTGTAAAGCAGAGGGTCTCAGCAAGAAATCACCCTGTGTTTCGTTCACAATCTCTTGCAACCTCTGGTGGGTTGTAAATATTAGAAACAAACAAACAAAAAAAAAAACCCACACCCAAAGCGTATAGAGAAGAAAATTAAATGACAAACAACAGATAAGGATCTGCACTGTGTGCCTGTGATTCAGCATGAACATCTTTGACATCACACAACTAATTCGCACCATTTAAAGACTGTATTCTGCTTGTTTAACGAGAAATCCAGGTTGCTATTCTGACTCGAGGCAGCAGTACAGTTACACAAAGCCCCTGTCCTGTTTCACCGATTCTAAAATCCAAGTTATACAGCACAATTTCAGAAGTAACTACCGCTACACTTCTTGCTAATTTTGAAATAAACTTACCTCCCTAGTTCTGCTAGCAATATTGGCAAGTCCTCTGGAGTACAGACAAGCCTTAAGGTTTTCACATGCAGCACATTCAGCTTACCAGTATAATGCTATCCAATCCCACACAGAACTGACTTTGTAAATTAAAACTGCCAAGCACGGCTCTGCACCACAGTTTCCTGCTTTCTAAATCTTCATCTGCTATCAGTAAAATCTAACTGTCTCAGATGCTGTCACACACACAGTTTTACACTGCAAAGCTTGGTTACATAAAGAATTTGTTAAAGTAAGACCAGAAAAAAAAAATAAAATTAAATCAAAATCCTCCCATCTCTCTCCTAATGGCATTGAGGGGGGGAGATAAAAAAAATTCTAATACACATCATCCACATTTACTTTATTTTCTGGTTATAAAAGTCAGGATTTTGGATTTCAAGTTGAAGTTTTAAAGCTAGAACGATACCAAAAACCAACTGTCTACCACTCAAATAAACACCACTGCAATCACACCTACTATGTCCTTTTTCAGCTGTGTAACTGAGTAAAACAGACAATCAAGCACATAATTCTCTACTCATACTTCTATTTTTCTACCTGAATTTTCGAAGAAAACAGAAAAAAATTATGATGAGATACGCATTTTATGCATCTCTTGTGATAAATTCAGCATGAATATCTCTAACAAAAGTGGCTCTCTACAAAGGCTGGCAGAGTAAATTAGATCTTAAAGAGGGACCAAAGAATTTTCTCATATTTAAGCAAACTTATCTCACAAAATCACAGCTGCAGACCAACAGGCAGTGAAAACAGAAAAAGAAATTTCAAATACCTTTTCTGTTACAACTTGCATATTGAATTGCAGAGCATAAGAAGGGTATGAATCTGTGTTTTTTCGTCTCTGTATATATAAAAGTATATGAAATTCAGAGCAGTTGTTTTGCAGATTCAAGAACAGGAAGCACCTCTGATAACAACTCCACAGTGAAAGTCCCCTGAAAAAAATAACTGCACATGTACTGCATACGTATCATTGCTACCTCCCCTTTCCTCTTTCTCACATCTGTCTTCAGACAACTCCTCTTCTCCTGGTCTCCTAATTTGCATTTATTCTGTGAAACTTTAAACCACTTTTGCTACAGGCAACTCTAAAAGTCTTTTACACATTCACAACCTAGTACTCTCCTGAAAAATACTATTTTCTTAAGTAACAGTTTTTACTAATAGTATTTTCATAAACATTCCAATACAATAAACACTCCAATTCAATTGTTGCAAAACCCAACAGTTTCTTTAGAATGTCATCATGAATTTATTCACAGAATCACAAAATGTCAGGGGCTGGAAGGGACCTCGAAAGATCATCTAGTCCAACCCCCCTGCCAGAGCAGGACCACCTAGAGCAGGTCACACAGGAATGCATCCAGGCGGGTTTTAAATGTCTCCAGAGAAGGAGACTCCAGAACCCCTCTGGGCAGCCTGCCCCAGAGCTCCGTCACCCTCACAGTGAAAATGTTTTTCTTTATGTTTCTGTGGAACCTCTTATGGTCCAGCTTACACTCGTTGCCCCTTGTCCTCCAATTTGGAACCTCATGTCCTACCTCTGGCCAAGCCTCAAATTTCCTCAAGCTGTCACTCTGAGTACCACAGCACTGCTTCAGAGCTCGCAGATGTGGTGGTGGGGCTGTCAGAGCATCACCACTTCTGCCCAGGGCAGCACGCACGCTCTCAGCCCCCCAAGACAGCAGCGCCTCAGCATCTCTCCTTTTTGCACAACAGCCTCGCCCAGGGCTGACGAAACCCAACAGGATCCTTAAATACAGCACTTCTCTGCTCATCTCAACGAAGCCGAAAGTCCATCAGCCGTGCCAGCACACACCTGCGACACTGAGCATTTCACGGTGCACAGTGGCAACTCCCTTGGAAACACCTCCTCAAGAGGGGTGACACTGCTCTCCTCACCCCTGCACAACAGCACTGGGGTTCGAGTGCTCACCCAGCAGAAGGGTCTAATTGCCCCTCTCATGACTAGCTGAAATACACATCTCCTGCCAGAACAGGGACTCACAACCCTTACTGCTAAAACTGTTCCACTTTTTGACGCATTGCATATCTACTAGTTTGGACAAAAAAAGAGAGAGACAAAAAAACCTCCATGCCTACGTACACATACCCAGAGTGGGAACGTTTCTAAGCCCCTGATTAACTCTCAACTCAGAGGGGAAATCTTAAGCCTTGTCCCAGTGACTGCTTATGTACAAACATCCCAAGTGATTAGAAAAAAAATACTTACACAGCTGTTGGAGCAGCTCTTGGACCGAAACTTAAACCTTTGTGTAATTTCTACCAATGTACATCCTTTAAGCATATCCTTCTGCTTCCTGGGGATGTATGCAGGTAGAACTGTAGTTATAAAATCTTTAGAGCTGCACCTGTATTTTTTCATTGGGGTTCTGCAGTACCTGGAAGGAAATACCTGCAGCAGCAATAAATTTCAGATATTTGGGTTAGGGACAACTTTAAATAAAGTCTGTGTTTTATCAAAGTTTGTCATGTAGGCCCCTCTGCAATAATCAGGGAGAAACACCCGCTTTCCAAAGTCAAGTCATCCAACCTTTCTCAAGTACAGAGATTAAGATTGTCAAGGCAGAGATCAATCCAGGGACCATCACCACCTCCTTCCTACTGCAGAAGTCAAAGCTTCTGCTTAAAGGCTGAAGTTAGGCATGACAAAATATCCCATCCATTATTTCTTCCAAAAGCAGTTTCGTCCTTCGTGATTTGTTAGGGTTTAAAATTACTATCACTGGGGCAGGAGGTTGGGGATGGGAATGTTTGGTAAAGAATGTGAGACTATGGGAATAAAAATGCTGAAGGAATGTTGCAGGTCATCAGGTCTCATCCTGAGCTACAGCAAGCAGTAATACACTGCAGACTACTTTCAAACTACGCTTTCAGCTTCAAGTGATTTTCTGCTTTCCAGCACTAGAAGGATCTCACTTGCTCTGCACCGCACTGCAGATCATCTCTGCTTCTGCTGACATCCGCTGGTCTCAGCTGACAGATCCATGGTGGACTTGGCAGAGTTGGTGGACTTGGCAGCATTAGGTTTATGGTGGGACTAAATGATCTTAAATATCTTTTCCAACCTAAATAATTCTATGAAAATATTTTATTTGGGCATACGAAGGACTTGGCATAAAAACTTGCGTAATCTGGGCAATTTCATGTTTTTAATTCATCAATCAGTACACACCTCACAGAACTTCCCATTTTAGCAGAACAATTACTGTTTTTCTGAAAAGCTCATCAGTTTCCCTTCTGATCTTTCAAGAAGAATCTACCAGTCTACTGAATTTTAATGGAATCAAAAGGGATGTCCTCATTTCTTTCTCCAAAGTTCTGCATCAGTAGATTGTTAAAACTGTCAAGCTTGGGAAAAATGTGTTATGTTCCCAGTGTGATCTGTGAACCTCGTATCAAGAGTCTAAAAACATATCTAAGAATTGGTATTAAGCCAGATGTGGTTTATCACGCACATGTAATACATCAGAAGTATCAGAGATAGGAGTTCAATCCAGTGTCTGACTTCAGTGTCCATTGCTAAATTCCTTCCTAGATTTGAAGTCTCTGAGCTTACCCCAATGTCACCACAGCAGCACCTACCCATGCTACGGCTGCTGGTAGCCTGCTCCTAAGCAAACCAGGCAATGCCAGTTAAACCAGCAAACCAGGTAAAACCAGGTATGACTGCAGGTGTGGAGGGACTTTCAAGCATGTCTGAAACATACACATACTAATTAAAGTATGTATCAATTTTAGGTGTCTACTTCAGAGAGAAGAGGTGCTCTCTCTTTCCTGTGGCAGCCAGAATTTGCTGAAATGAGGAGAGAGCTCAGCAGGCAGCAACATGACTAGCAAGCTGTAGGGGTGCAAGAGAGGGAAAACAGAGGCCAGTAGAAGCAAATAAATGAATTAAGCCATAAACTTTATATAAGGGGAAAAAAACAAGGAAAAAAATATGATAAATATCAGAGTTACTTCAGTCAGATTAAAGTCATTCTGCTTTCTGTGTGGGCTACTGCCGTTCCATTCAAATATAATTACAGGCTTTGGTTCCTGGTTGTTTTTTATCATGCTATCATCTCAAGGAATTAAAAGAAAAAATCCCTATGGGAAATCTGCCTTTCACTTTGCAATATATCTGCCATTTATCAAAGGTCTGAACCATCAGGATTTTTGACCTCATGCATCCTTTAGCTTCAAAAATAGTATTCTGGCTACTCTGGAGAAACAGCACCAAAACTTACCACAAATGGACTTTTGACCAGTTTGGATAGATAATTACATTTACTGTCACAGACACTGCTACAGCAATATTGAAGTCAATGCTTTTTATAGATCTTCTCAGCAAAATTTATTGCAAACAGAACAAAACAGAAAACCAATTAAAGAAAATATCTGCCAGAAGAATGCATTTAATGATTGCTGGGCTGTATAAATCATATATGGTGAAACTGTATTGCAAAAAGCAATATTTTTAACATTAAACAAATTATATGTATATCAAATACAGAAAACTCTGGATCAGCTAATTTTTTTGTGAGTGTAGCAATTTCTGTACATGTGCAATAAGCCTTCCTTTTTGATAAGGTGCTGCTAAATATGACAGGAAAAAACTCTGTTTATATTTCTGTCTGTTTTCCATAACAAAGAGCTACATGTTTATGAGGGATCATGACATCAACTTACTGGACAAATAAGTGCCCACATGGACTTTATATTTTGACAACAAACAAAAAAAAAAGGAAATACTGGCACCATGAAACTGCAGACTTGGAAGTAGTTGGCCGAAGTCCTTGTTCACAACACTTCAGCAGCCTGCACACAGCATGAAGAGCAGACCATGAATCAAAATCAATTGTGTATACAAGTCTCATTCTCCCCCTATTTCTGTTTTGATTTTGATTTTGATTTTTAGATCAGATAGTATTAATACGCAATGGGAATTCTCCAGGAGGGTCAAAAAGAAAATAGTTTTGCAAGGAAAATTGTTTACCTAACAGAAAAAAAAAGCTCCGGGAATGACTATAAGATCTCTTCTAAGCAAAAGCAGTTTTTAAAAGCTGTCATCAATTGACTGTTTTTCCTCAAATCAAAAAAGGGTAGTGTATTTTTAGTCAATCCAAGTACATACATATTCAGCTTAGTGCAGTAAGAGGCTATCCTATAAGCACACTCCCTGTACATACCTTGATGCACAACTCCGTGTTATTTATCAGTTACAGAAGTGCCATTCACTAGCCCTTACCAGAGTAAATGGTGTGCTGCACCACCCACCTGTCATGTCTTCAGTTTATGATATTTTAAGACTGGAAAGAAAATTAGTTCCACTTGCATGAGCCTTTGTTTGAAAGTAACAGTGCAGCAACAGATTTCTGTGGGCACAGGGGACAGGGAGCAGAAACACTAATTGTAGGAATTCACTAACCAGACACACTCGTGTACGAGGGCTAATTCTGCAAGACCTGCACCACTAGTGATGGCTTTAACTATGCATCCCACTGTCAAGAAAGGTCAGGGACGGGCCTATTATTTATGGAATTTATAAATAATTAACTATTAGAATACAAAATAAAAGTAGCCAGGACACAAAACAGGAAGCAATTTGCATTCCTCCGTGCACAGCTCTCTCTTGACAAAGCAAGGAAGCGTACAGTGATCTTCCCAGTTATTCAAGCTCACTTTACATTCAGTGCAACCCCATCCTCTGCTGCGCTATGAAATCCACCGTTTCCCTAATTCACAAAAACAACGGCATCATGATATGGTAATGTGTGTACGTGCCAGACTTGGGCAGTACAGAAAAGAAGGGGGAGGAGAGAGGACCAGTTTAATTTATAGCCTGCTTAGTTTCTTTCAAGACCTCTTACACGACCAAAAATCACATACTCCGATTATTGCGGCATGGGAGGATTTACAAGATGTAAATAATTTTTTCAAAGCTCCACGTGAACATCAACCTAACTTCTGCCATTTGCACATTTATTTATTTGACCTTGATTCACACATATGAGTACTCCATGGTGGCACCTCCAATGAACTATTCATGCAGGTGAACATCCCTCAGAGAACCAGCTGCCCTCTCAGCTTTTATGGTTATTTGTCTCTCCATCACAAAGCTCAAAGGAATAATCCTACTGCATATTTCTTCTTCATTTATTTTACTAGGTGAGGTGTTTAAGAGGATATACGGTCATCTGGAGCTCATCACTGTCAAATTTTCAGCTATGCAGCTGTAAAGGGTAAAGGAACAAGTTTAGCTCCTTGGTTTACAAAGTGCTGAGTACCTTCAATGAGGTGCCAAATGTGCGTGGTGACACTTTAAGATTGCTTAGTGCCTCCTGAGGTTCCCAAGACCTGATCCAAATCCCCACTGTTATGAATGACAGTCCTCCCCCTGACTGCAATGCGCCTGGGACAGAACAGCGCTTCACAGCTCGAGCCTGTGCTTCTGAGGCGAGGCAACACTTGCCACACATTTCAGAACGCTGGGTAAAGTGCCAGGTTTGAGAAGCACTGGATCTTAGTGTTCCTACCTCCAAACACTCAACCCAGAGTAAATTAAATAAATAAATGCATACATCATACATATATATATCTATATAAACAAACAAACATTCAAGACTACTTTAAATATGTTTTGGATCGCGTACTCATCTTCAGTTGGTTTATCTTCACATACATACAGGCAACAAAATTCTCTCCAAACCCTTTAGGCTCCCCCTGATTCCATCAGGTTTCATGGATTACTTTCACTTTTCAAAAAAAATAAAAAAAAATAAAAAAAAATTCTACAGACTGTCTTTACAAATCATTTTTTCACTGCATGCCTTTCTTAACATCAGCTCTTCTACTGTAAGCATTCAATAAAACAAAGTTAACAAAAAAAAGAAGGCGAAACAAAATGCTGACAGTCACACTGTAAAACATCCAGCACAAAAAGACGGGCTGCTCTCATTTGGGTTAAGGGAGCAAAGAGTCTTTGATTACCAGGTCACTCGTTCAAATCCAGTCGTGCTTGACAGTAATCACCTGACGGCAGGCAGAGTAAGCAACGTACTTTTTAAGCAACTCCGCAAAAGTACTTGTATTTTTTACTGTGTAAACACTGTGGAGAACGTCTGCAAGCAGTCAGGATGAGAGTATCATCCCGCAAGACTGAATTAGCAGAGAGTAACTAAGCAAACAAAAAAGAACTACATTGTAGAAAATATTGTAACCACTTCAATTTATTCTGACAGTTGCCGTTTATCTTTGCTTTTGAAGAGACTACTTGGTAGTATTCTAGTAAGTGAACTGTAACACACTGTGAAAAAATAATAACATTTTAGCAATACAAGCCCTCACTGAAGCATCTGTTATTAAATCTTTGCAGAGGCGAGGAGAGACCGCTAATCGTAAATGTGGATTAGCAAGGTTTTACTGTATTCGTTTTTGGAGTGCAGAGTGGTTTGCATGAAAGTTGTTACTTGCCTTTCATGTCAAAAAATGAACTTACGCCAACTTTTTAATACTGCATTCTTTAAGGAAGTAGTCCTAACAGCCTGCAAGCACCGTCCACAAAAACAGCAGCAGTCTAACAGCAGAGAAATGGAGGAAGGACAGAATCAGAGCAGCTGATGCTGCTGATATGCAACATTTTCTTTCCACAGAAAATGGCCATCATCCTACAATTCCTTCCTGAGCAAATCAAAAACTGCCTTTGAAAGTGTCAAGCTTTGTGATGCTGACTCCAACTCTGACAGTCGATTATACAAAAGCATTAACAGAAGGGCTGAGCATGCTCAAGGGAATCACTGCATCCTCACCCGTGGAGCTTTAGCAGCTCCACATCCTGAGTGACTCCCTAGCAAAACAAGCAAAAGCCCTGACTTAAGATCCCAGAGAAAGGGTGATAATTCACATACTTAGGAGAAGTACAACACAAGCTCTCTGAACTGAGCCAAGTTTAAGTAAACTTTATGCTAAATTCACAAAGTTCAAGCAGAGTCGGATCTGAGCTGAACTGCAATAAAAACACGCAAGAGTTTTCCAGAAACACTAAAATCCTCCCGGAGAAAGTCGATCTTGAGCCTTCATAGTGGCGTTTTCCTGCCCATGAAGTTAAACAGAGAGTGCAAGGTGCTATGGAATATTTACCCATGACGGCCACTGTTACGATATAATGTTTCAGTAAAGGATAAATTAGAAGCGGCAAATCCCTGCAACCAGCCGTGCAAATACACAAGCATCAATGGGTCAATACGTAGAGAAATGAAGACTAGCTGAAACTGAAAATGAGTTAAGATTATGGGTGCTCAACGTGAGAGCTGCCGTCTAGAATAGATAACTGAGCAATAAAGGCAAGGCACGCTGCCTTAACTGCCAAAAGTTGTGAACGCTGATGCTCTAACGCAGTAACACTGGTCCCAGCGCGTGATTTTTATCCACCGCTAACGGCTTTAAAAACCCTCGGAGAGCTGCCGCCGTTCTCAGACCTTTCCGGGACGTGCAGCCGGCCCGGCGAGGGGAAGTCCCGGGCCGTTCGGAGAAGGCGCGGTGGGGGAGACACCCGCCCGACCCCGGCCCTCCCGCGCACGCCCGCGCCGTGGCGGAGGCTCCGCGCGGCCCCGCAGCAAACCCGCTCCTGCCGCTCATATCCCTTAACCGAGGGGCTGCGATTTATTTCATTTTTGGTTTGCTTGGTATTTTGCTTTCCCTGGCGCTCGAGGCGGCAGAGAGCGGCGCGGGAGAGATTACATGGGGATGAGGTGGAATCGAGGTGAATCGATTAAACCGCGACAATTCAATCTGGGACTTTATACGGGGCTGGAGGAGATAATCCCGCCCCGCAGCTCGCCCCCCGCCTCTCCTTTACCCGGAGACCCTGGCCCAGCCACGGGGACAGGCCGATCGCTGACGGACACCGCCTCGCCGCTCCGGGGCCAAGCCCTCCGCCTCGTCCTCCCCCTCCTCGCAGCGCGGCGCACACCGCGCACCGACCCCTCTCCAAGATGCGCGCTCGCAAACTTTCCAAACTTCTCGGGAAGTGGCGGAGGGTGCGCGGGGTCGTCCAGATCTCGGCGGCGCTTCGCCTCCCGACGGCACCTCGCCGGCCCGCTTCTAATTAGCAGTCGGGGAAGGACAGCAGTGGATTTCTTACATTCAGCCCA
>WTSP01004515.1:0-14550 GCA_025331215.1 Actenoides lindsayi | reverse complement strand
CCGGGGGTTTCCCCCTTTCCCTACCCCGCCCCTTCCCCGACCACCTCCCCCGCCCCCCGCGCCCCCCCCCCCCGGGCCCCCCCCCCCCCCCCCCCCCCCCCCCCCCCCCCCGGGGCGACCCCCGCTGCGGGCCCCCCGCGCCGCCTCCCCGCCCCCCGCAGCTGCGCTCGCGCCCCCTCACTTTGCTGAGAGCCGTTTTTTTCTCCTCTCGCTGTTTACCCGGCGCAGGGTGAAGCGGCGGCGGCGGCAGCGGGGAAGGCGGCGGCGGCGGGTTCGGCGGAGCGAGGTCCGGGTCGCGGCGCGGCGACTCCCGCCGCGGCGGGATGTCCATGGGCCACTTCTCGCGGCCGCCGCCCCGCATCAGCCCCGGCCCGGCCTCCCGCTCCGACCGCATGGAGCCGCCGTTGCTGCCGCCGCCGCCGCTGCCCACAGCAGGCGGGAGCCTCGCGAGAGCCGCCCGCCCGCCTGGCGGAGTCTCGCGAGAGCCCGCTGAGGAGTCGGGGGGCGGGGGGCAAGAGGGGCGCACTCGCTCCGCGCCCTCAGCGGTCGAGGTGATGGTGGTGGGGAGTCGCGGGCGCCAGCTTCGGTCCCCTGCTCATCCCCAGTGCCACCCTCATCCTCACCCCCATTCCCAGCCCCTTCCTCATCCTGATCCTCCATCCCATCCTCATCCTCCATCCCATCCTCATCCTCATTCCCATCCTCCCTGATGGCAGGGAGAGGCATTTTCAGGAGGGCCCTACTGTGTCTTGGAGCAGGAAGGAAAGAGAAATTTGTCCTTTTCCCTCCTCTCATGGTCCCGACCTAAGCTCACAGTTGCCTCGTAGCCCTGTGGCTGCCGCAGCCCAGCTCAGGCCTCCCTCTGCCTCTGCATCGTCCAGCAGGATGGGCACAGCCACCTGGGGATGTGCCATCCAGGGTCTCGGGATGCAGGCTCCGAAAGCTCACCAAGACTTGGGGAGAAAACAGGGTGGGGAGAGGTGAAGGAGGCATCGTGAGTCTTGTGCCTGCAGGGAATATCTTGTCAACCTAAAAGAGCAACACCCGTGCACAGGCAACACACCACCAGCCTCAGCCTCCCAGGCCCCGCGGCAGCCTGGAGAGTTCTTCTGGCCAATGTCTCCCTGCCTTTCCAACTGGCTCCCCACATTTCAGCTGCTGCTTTTACTCCCGCAGAGCCTCACATCCTGTGGTCTTCTGCATCAACCCCACTAGCTTTTGTCAAATACGGCTAGATGTTTGACAAATGATGTATCTTAAACAAGAGAAGCGTATCAACTAAGGATGTATGAATGGTTGTAGAATCAGGCAGTGACAGAGTCTGTTTTCTGGCAGTGGCAAGTCCTTGCAGAGGTCACCAATAACGAGCAGAATAAGGACAAGAATGTGGGAAGTATATAGCAATGCAGCTCCAGAATAACCTCTCATCTGTGAGGTGTCCCTGAGCTGAGACCCTCCAGGGGAAACTGGTCTTCCAGGTGGCTGGTCTGGAAGTAAGTAGTGACCCATCAATCAGATCAAGGCTTATTCAGTCCTAGATTGCAATCAACAAATTTTGCGACATCTAAATCGACAAAGTTTCTTGAAATTCCTGGATGAGTTGGGCTTGGTGATAGAGGCACAGCACTCCTAGTGCCTCTGTCACTCCCAGGCTTGGTGACAGAGGCACGGCAAACTCCAAAGTAAGGGCACGTGTCATCAGTGTACCGGTGGGATCCTCTGGAGCTACTGAAACCAAAGAGAACGAGCCAAAATGCCTCCAGCTTAATACACAGCATCACTGGCAGTCTTCAGATGTTGCTGCATTGCCAGTCCTCAAACAGCTGTCCACAACACAGAGGAAATACATTGTTTGATGCGGAATAATAAAAGCGGGTGGCATTGGCCAAGGAAGCTCTGAAGTGTGTTATTCCTCTTCAAATCTTTTAGGCAATAATACCTGGGAAGAAACTGTTGGAGCCATTTGCAGAAGAAACACTTTGTGGGTTCTCAAATCTATTCTGAAAACCTTTAAGGCAACAGCCAGTCACCCCGCTCTGGGACAAGACCGATCCTTCCAAGAGAGAGATGAGGTCGTGTGACAAAGGGAGGATGTCTGGTCTGGGGACATGTTCATAGGCTACTCGACCTGGCAGAGCCCTGGACCCTTGTACCAAGAGGTCAAAGCCAACTAAGGCAACGACTTGAAGCAGGAGTCAAGAACCTGAGGTCAAGTCAGGCCAAAATTAATAACAAAAAACCTCATGAGGACAAGGACAGTACTCAATTTAACTAGAGCCAGGGTGAAAATCAGAATGTGAGTATAACCCAGAAATGTGCTATCTAGGAAGAAGAGTCCAAGAGCAGGACTAGAGCAGGACAGGTGCTGGGAAGTGCAGAAGGCTGGGGCACGACAGGAGCTGCTGGTACAAAGGCAAGGATTTGGACAGAACACGAGCAGGTGAAAACATTGAAGAGAAATGAGAAAGAAACTTTCCCTGAAGTGCTGTGTGAGAGCCACTCATCAACCAGTGCAGAAGCTCTAATTTAACTGGAACTGCCTGAAGTGCTGGGAGCCCAGCCAAATCATATTAAGAACTCTGACATCCAGGAAAAGTCATTCACAGTCTAGGACACTGCATATGTTTCTTTCTGTGTAGCTTTTAGTACCAATAAATGAAGCTCAGCAGCAGTCAGCCAGAAAATCTCCAGCAGGTACCTGCAAGGCGCAATGTCACAACTTGCTGCCTCCATAGCAATGTCCATTCTCACTGTTCCACCCATTTCTTCCTGCTCTGTCCCATCGCTGACACTAACACAGCAGTGGTTTGCTGTCTTGGAACCTGAGAACTGCTCAGATAAAGATTTTTAAATGCTGGACCAGTTCCCTCAATCAATTCACAACACAACCACATGAACATTTGTGTTAGGACAGCTGAGGAAGTAGCATGGAGGTAAATTCCTACAGGCAGGGCAGGGATACTATAAGTAATAAGCCAGTATTGTCATCAGATCCAACATACCATCAGATCATGACTGGAGTGCAGGACAAAATATGAACTTTTATCTTTTAAACTATTTTGGTAATGAGAACAGTAGTAACACACACACACAAAAAGAAACAACCTGAGGCTTATCTCCATGCCTGACATTAGACAAAAGGCCTGATTTGCTAGAAGACTTTTTTGCCAACTTTCATGTAGAAAGTGCCACAATGTCTGCCTAGAAAACTAGATTTACCTATGCTGGGTTAAAAAAAATATAAATAATGTTAAAGGAGGTCAGATCTTTGAGAGCTGAGTTGGCAATTGCCTTCTGGCTGCAGCAACAAGCCTTTGCTGTCACTTTATCCACCAGAAGGTCTTCATTCAAGATATGTAAGCTCAGATGTGAACATCACCACCAAAAGGTCCTTTAAAGGAGGAGACTTGCCTAATGCAGTAGCTGTGGAGACATGCTCCTTACAGAGTCGTAACTGGCTAGAATCTTCTAGTGTGCCCAGGAAAAATCTTCAGTTTCCCTCAACTACAAGAAGTCCCCTGAGTCTCACACAAAACTAGCAGATAGCAAAAGCCAAGCAAATTCTCTGTCTGAGCTTTGTGGGCAGCCACAGTGAGAGACCTAGCACTGGCTGGCAGACGTGCACGCTTCCTGCACAATCCATTTTTCCCACACTCTGCTTAGATAAAGACTTTTCCACTTGAAGACTCATGGCTTATCCTGCTTTTTTCAGGAGAACATGTAACTTTGGGTGCAGTGCTTTAGAGCTAGGAAGTAAAATATTTTCATTCACTGTACATTCTAAGGGCTAAGAAAATGCGGGACTGAATTCTGTATGGACACAGACTCCACTCCCTATGGAATGGTAACTTGGGCATCCATTAATCCCTCTGTGGAGCCACAGAGTAATTCCTACTGTTATGAGACATTACCAGACTTCTCTGTGATACGTTGGTGCAGACTGGAAAGCAAGATCTCCTGGACTCAACCAGATTTCGACAGGGAGAGAGCACGTGCAGTTGCTGTTAATACACAGATTCTTCCCCTGGCTCCCTCACTACCCTTGAATTTTAAAGGGCAGCTAAGTCTAGAACTTGAGCTCACATTCAGTATTGCACAGACATGCGGAAAACAGCCAATATTATTGATTCAAACGATGTCTGTGGCCTGCACTGATGAGATGAAGTCACCCCAATCCTGATGGGGATTCATGAGAGTGCTATAAGGACAAGAGCCCAAGAATGAAGACCTAATCAGTGACAGTGAAAAAGTCTGTCTGAGCAGAGCAGCAAAGATGGCAAAACAGAGGAAAAAGGAAAATTAGCATTTTGATTCACTAGCAGGTATCTCAGATGGGCTAATGAGAGTACTTGAATAAACTAAAGCCTTCCAACCTAACAGTTTCTCCCAAGTAGTGGTCTCTACTTTGTATTCCTTGAGATTCAGAACCTGGCCACTGAGAACTCAATAAGCCATGAGACAGACATAGCAGGATGAGAAGTAGTTTATATTCTCCAGTTTATGCAAAACTCCATATAAAATAAAATAAAAAAACCCTCAAAACAAAACAACCTCCAACACCCAAAAGTTTACAGTATCAGCCCATCCTTTGATATCCATTCACCAGCAAAATTAAAAGAGAGCATTGTCTGTGTTACAGTTAAAAGGATCATTAATCAAGAAAGATGGACTGTTGGAAAGCAAAAATGATGGCAAGGTTTCAATACAGGTACTTGGATTCATCCCTTGTCTCCTCTTAGTTATGTAAAGTGCCCCCCCCAAAAAAAGTATAGGAAATATTTCATGAATCGCACTGAATATATCAGGTATTTTTATACCTTTCTCCAAAAAAGTAGGTGAAAATTACAGCACAATAACAAAACATATAGGTTTTATGCTACAAGTATAACTGAAAATACATATTTAAATGTTAACAGAGATGTACTGATACAGTGTAGAAATTATGCTTTAGACCAATTATTTTATTTTGCTGACTAAATCAAAAATAATTTTTGTATTTCATGAAAAATCTCCAGAAGAATTGCTAGTTCTTGAGTTCTGAAATACTTCACACTCAAGTCTGGACTGCTAAACTTCAGGAAATCCATTCTAACCATTAAATGCTGGAAATCCCAGCAGGAAATGTTATGACAGCTTGGAGCGTTACGCTTAAGTTAAGCCCCACATAGTGCTGTATGTGGAACAGGCAAGAAGAGAAGGGAAAGGAAACATTTACACAAACCACGGTCAACGTTCATGCTAAGAAGGCAAACAGACCCCTCCTGCTTGGTGGATGGATCACTGCTTCTATTTCAGAGGCAGACACTTCTTAATTTTTCAGTGAACCAATGACATTTAAAAGTACCACAGTTTAGAGACTTGTAAAAACTGCATGTGTGTATTATTCAGTTAATCCTTTGCATTGACAAAACAAACAGATGTAAAGAGGATGACTGTGGTCCCTACAGCAGTACACCCTGGCTTACAACTTAATTAGAATGCTAATTCCAGGTAAGACTGATCTATCTTTATGCCCTTCATGGTTGTGGTGCAGTCAGCCTACCAAACAGTTCTTAAAAGGTTCTGTAATATAGTACAGAAGAATGGTAAAGAACTGAAATTATTCATTAGGAGAAAGTATACCAAAGTAAACATGCTTTGTCATCAATTTAATGTATGCCAAATTAGTCAAATGATAGAAAACCACTGAAATGGCTCCTTAAAGGAATACATATTTATAAAGTAGCAAGTATAAAACTCAATGGATCTTTTTGGTCTATTTACTACATAAGCATTCCTCACAGACAGGATGAAAACTCAGAAGCCACAAGAATACTATAGCAGACTGGCTACTCAATGTAACAACATTGTTAACAGTTACAATGTTTAAACTTTCCCAGTCTTACTGCTGGTAGACACATGGGAGCAGTGAACAGGTTTCTTAAAAAAAGCAAATTTATTTTTTACTTCATCATGTACGATTAGTTTTTGTAGAAATAGTCCATCGTGTACTTTTTAGTCATCCTTAAGGCAAGCATTATTTTTCTGGTGTTACGTACAGAGTAGTAGCTTGAATTCATATAAAAATAGCAAACTCTTCAAAGTAGGACACCATAACAAAAATGCTAAAACAAACATACTGCACTCAGACAACATGAGCTCGCTACCAGCATTTATGGTCACGTACTGTGGTCTGACATCGACGTTTCTAACATCATATCACTTTCATTCATTTCAATCTCAAACGTTTCTTCCAATGGGCGACTGGTATCTGCACTTTTCCTTTGATGTGATGTCTCTAATGTTACTATGCCACTTTCATCCAGGGTTTGTCTTTCTATGTCGAATTCTCTGAAATCCCAGGGAGGTGAAATGATGTTCTTTAATGTCTTCATTGTGTGTACATCAAAGTCATAACATCTTAATTTGTCTTTGATCTCTGTGCCTAGGAAAACAGTCAAACCATTAGTTTATTACAAGTAAACACTCCCAAAAAATGTATGTCAAAGAAATGATCATCCAGAAACTGCTATGATTATCTGCTTTCAGACTGACAGGGAGCTGCTGCTGCTGCTTAATGACTGAAGTTGAATAGAGCTGTTCTGAAAAAATACACAGCAGCCTCCTTTTAGAGAAAACCCACACTATAAGAAGCGTAACTCAGATTCAAGAGTCTATGATTAAAAGTAATTGCCAATTCCCTTCCCAAGAGGCTTTTTTTTCTGTTAAGATACTGACAGCATGGTTTGCATTAATGCTTATCACACATCTGCATGGTTCTTCCAGATGTGTTAACTGACCACATATGGAGCAAGACAATATGGAGAAGAAACATCTGCTTCAATTGTGCAAACAATCTGCAGGAAAAGCAGTAGAGCGCACAGATGGCTTTTACTGGCTTCAGCCTCATTAACTTGCTTGACAGGACATCTCCTGTGCTCATTACAGATAAATCACCAAGGTCAATGAAGCAGAAATATGTCACTAAGTTTTTTTGAGGGGCAGCAAGCTTTCACAGAATATTTGAAACTACTGCAAAATAATGTCTGATTGTTAGGAAACACGTTCACATGTTTGTTTTTGTTTGGGGTTTTTTTCTACCGTATGTAAAGCTCTGTTTTTAGAGGCAGAATAATTTATCCTGTCTTCACAGAGCAGAGTTTTGACGTGGTGAAGATGCCCTGCACAAAATCTCTCTACAGCAGCATTAGCTGAAATCAAGCCCTCTGATTTTTCTAACTCCGTATTTCTATTTCATTTTTTAACCCATTCCCTTTGGTTTCTAAGCTGTTACAAATCAGTATTTTCTATAAAAAGAAACCACCACCTCCAATGGCAAATTGTTTCCTTTCTTTATACTGGTAAGAATTGATAGTGGTCATCTGCAACTGCTGGTAAGATCCAATCCATTTAGCAGTTAAAAAAACAAACTAAAACACACTCTGCTTGATAAGTTAACTCGGTAATGCTAGACAGTCTGTCTTGATGTAGGAATAAAAATCCTCTCAAAGGACTCAATTTAAAGAGTCACATAAGTGAAAGACTTACCAATGTAGGCTTCAGAATCACCAATATACATTTCTATACAATGTCCAAGCATTGTGACTGAAAATGTGTCATCCCTCCTGAGACCAAGAGCCTATTAAAAAAAACAACAGTAAAAAGTGTTCAGTAGAAAATAAAACAGTTTGCATCTTAAGTCCACAATGGTTCCGAGTTTGTTTTGTTTCCTGACAATGCTGAGCACAGTCTTCACTCTAAAAGCAAAAGACTGCACAACCAAATCAATACTGTCATATAAACTAGTTGAAGGAGTAAGCAAGCAAAACACAAAAATAAAACCTGAAAAGGGTATCTACACAGAGGATCATTCACAAATCATGAAGTATAACTTATCACAGAATGGGAGGGGTTGGACAGGACCTCTGGAGATATGTAGTACAACCCTCCTGTCAAAGTATGTTCACCTAGAGCAGGTTGTGCAGGAACATGTCCAGGCAGGTTTTTGAAGTCTCCAGAGGAGACCACAACCTCTCTGGGCAGCCTGTTCCAGGGCTTCATCACCCTCAGAGTAAAGAAGTTCTTCCTCATGTTGAGATGAAACTTCTTGTGTTCCAGTTTGTGCCTGTTGCCCCTTGTCCCATCACTGGGCACCACTGAAAAGAGACTGGCCCCATCCTCTTGACACCCACCCTTTAGATAATCATAAGCATTAATAAGATCCCCTCTCTGTCTTCTCCAGGCTAAAAAGACTCAGGTCTCTCAGCCTTTCCTTTTGAGAGAGATGTTCCAGTCCCTTCATCACCTTCACAGCCCTCTGCTGGGCTTTCTCCAGTAATTCCTTGTCTCTCGAATGGGGGAGCCCAGAACTGGACACAATACTCCAGATGTGGCCTCACTAGGGCAGAGTAGAGTGGGAGGAGAACCTCCCTCGACCTGCTGGTCACATTCTTCTTGATACACCCCAATTCAGTAAGTGGCACTTAATGTAGAATTTCTGCTTCCAGGCACGGGTTGGGAATATTTTAAATCACTTCAGCTGCATGAGAAATTTACGTACATAAAATGTGTGTGACAATGATGATATGCAATTAATTTATAACGACAAAGGATCCGAGCATTAGGTTTTACAAAGTGGCCACTTTCTACATAGTCAAAAGAAAACTTAGAAAGATTTCAAAAGAAGGATTATAAAACCAACACTAATTTGGAAGCTGGATAAAGGGCTGGTTCTGTGTTCCAAAACCAAACAGCACGAAACAGTAAATAAGAGAATCTGTGACCGGCACTTGAATTTGAGGCAGTTCCCTACCGTATGAAAATAGTCGATTGCGCTTTCAAAGTTGCCCATGAGACTGTGGATGTAGCCAATGGCAGAGTAAGTAGAAGCATTCTGGGGAATCAGAACGAGAGCCTGGCGATGATATTCCAGCGCTTCTTCGTATTTCCTGGCAGGGTGAAATGCAGAACAACGATGAATAAACTTGGGGCTGAGAGGTGGCTTTATATAGTATCCTATTGTTATTTTGTCTTAGCTCGGTGGCACACAATCCTGTGACAACTTAAAAATCATTGCTTCGTATTCTGAACGTAACAGAATTCACAAAGACTCGTGGATATCAACAATTTTCTTCCTCAACGTGACTGAGAAATTCCTGTTCCCCTTATGAAGCACCACAGCTGCCCGCAGCAGGCGCCGTGCGGAGACGATCTCGGCAATCAGAGATGGTAAATTGCTCTACATGTTTAATGCTGCTCATTGTAAGATTAACTTCCTTTCTGCAGCTTTCATTTTCCTCCCCAGGGCAGCAAAGGAGCAATAAGAAACTGAATCACTCCTTGTTCAAAAATGAGAGAAGCTCTCTGGGCAGAAATTTAACAACCCTTAAGTGCTACATAAACTGGTACTTTTGTCACTCCCATTTTGCTACTATTTCTATCAGAAAATTAGATTTCCACATATCTGTAACTCCTTTCAAATATCAGTCACCTTTTATTTGAAAATTACCCCTTAATTAAGACTGCTTATTGCATTTGTTATTTTATAAAACGAGGATTACTCTGAGGTTCTCTGATCCTGGCGAAATTCAACCGTCACATTTGCCATCCTAGTACCAAGTTGCTAAGAATAAAAAGCCATTGTCTGTTCAGAAGAAATCTGCCTGTCTATAGGGATAATGAAATCCTGCAAACAGCAACAGATGAAGTTGCCAGAGGGCATCAAGTAGCAACTGAGGCAGGAAAGTTATGCAACTGTTTGCTTGCTGTGCGAAACTATCAGATGGTTTGAATTATTTTCACTCACAGCATTTACCTGTCCCCTAAGCTACCACTGTGTTTCAATATGCTGGTTTGAATTCCAACCACCCAGTGCTAGTGAGTGGACATACATCCAGTAAGTTTTTTCATAACAGCAGTAACATGTATTATGAACACCAGTAAGTTAGTTATTACGGAATTTCAGTTCTGCCTGAATTCTCAACCTGATTTTCTTGAGAGATGGATTACAAGGCTGTTGGAATACAGCAGGCTGGCTTTCTGAACCTGAACAATACCATGCAAGCTGCCCCGAGTGTGACACAAGTAGCTACCAACTTACTGCAGAAATTAAAAAGACAAAAGGAATGATCACTGAAACAAGTATTTGGGGAAAAAAAAAACACAACCAAAAATCCTGCAATTATACTCATGAACAGATCTGAGAAGCAGTGCCTTTTGTCTGATCTCTGCAGAAGGGGTAACTATTATACATCAGTATTTCATAGTGACAAGGAAGACTAATTGGCAATTCAAGCACAAAGCAATTCCCACCAAAGCCAAAGCAGGAGTACAACTTGTATCTACCATCATCACATTCTCATTAGCAGCTTTGAGACAAAACTACAGTGTACACCAATTCGACAATTAACAACAACACACACAAAAAAGGTACAGTTTAAACAAAAGGAAACACTGGTTAAAATCAGATTAAGGTAATTAATGAGAATACATTTATCTACGTTGAAACTCTTAAAAGCTTGCCTATGTACTTTGCACTTTCTTTTCCTATAACAGAAATATGAAATGAAATAGAAAATATTTCTTTCTCCAAGACCACGAAGTAATGTTTTATTGCTGTGTTAATGTCACTGGATAGGTCACTTCAACTAAAAAAAAACAAAACCAACAAACCATAAGCACTGATCCAAGCAATTAATCAACACAAAGCCACCTTTATGTTAATTAAATCAGTGGACATATTCAAGTGTGTCAGGGCTAGGACAAAAGCCACTTAGAATTCAAATTCATACAAGGACCTAGAAGCCTACAAAAAAATTTCTATCTATTAAGAATCAGCAGCTAAGGAAAAGCTTTTACATTAAGTACTTTAACTTGTGTTTACTAAACTAGATACATGGGGCAATTAATGTATTTACGTTCACAAGGTGATTTAGGGAATCTTGGTCCTATAAGGTGGTTCTACGCTGCTCTCACGTGGTACATAACCTTGATATAAATGAGAAGCAGGCCTAGAGAAAACACGTTTGTGCAGCATTCCAGATAAATGTAGCTCCAGAACTCTCTGCTTACTTGAGTTTTCTGCAGACATGTCCTAAATTGTTCAGTAAAGGCTCCCACTTATCAACTGTTACCTGCAAAAGAATGCAACAATTCAAAGAACTGCAGCTTCCCAAACTGTAACTCCATTTGGTCTACTTCAAAAACCCCAAACATACAAACGAGGCAATTCATTCACGACAAACACCACAAACATTTTCAATTCTATTCAAAACATATATTTATCCCTGAAGCATTTATTCAGTAACTCATTTTGGCAATTTTTCCACTCCCCAAACCCAATTAAATTTCTTTAAAGGGTGATATTAAAACCTGGATTCAAACCAAGCACTATTTATTTTCTACTTAATTAAAAATCATGTCAAGTCTCTCAGCCTAGGAGCACTGAAGACTCCCCAAATAAGGTTATTTGTAAAATAATCATAAATACTGAAGGTCTTTTTAGTGTATTTTCCATAGTCTAGCTTCATCTGCTCTATATAAATTAGCTCATTTATGAGGCACACAGAAGAAAAGCTGAGCCAACAAATTCCTTAAAACACTTTCTGCTGACACTAAAACTCATTTGGACCTGATTGCATTATGAATTTGTGATTTGTAACAAGGAAATAGTATCTCTGTATCTACAGTTGGTTTAGATGTTTCCCACTCCAACTCCAAACTCCCATTTGTGTTTATAGATATGTTGATACTCAGTAGCTCCCCAACGAGAAAAATGCCACACATAAAACAATTTCAGCAGACTCATAAATTCAAGCCTGACCTACAAAATCTGTGGCATTCACATGAACAACAGTGCAACCTTAAAGTAGAACAACCTAAATGATATATTGGAGAGAATGTAAATCAGTATCTGTGCAGTTTGTTTCAGTAAGCATGTGCCTCTTCCACACCAAGATTATAGGGTTTTTTCTGTGCTTTCCACTGTATAGGAAGTTTATTGTGCTCTAGAAGCAATTTCATTACCTCAATAGGAGATGCTTTGTGAACAATTACAGCAGCACAAGGTTGTGCCCTCATTAACTAAATTCAGGCTAAAAATTATGAAAAACTTAACATTCACAAGAAGCTTGTCACAAGGTGGCACTGCTTTCACTAAGGCAACTTGAGTTACTCCAGTGCAATGTGTTTCTTTAGACAAGAAGTGGACACACAAAATAACTGGTACTACCAATAGGTACAAAGCTCACTTGTGTGTTACAACCCCGATTCCTCAAATGCTGGAACAGCTGACTTCTGATTCTCAAAAGCCCCTGAACTAAGAGCACATTTCCTGACAAACTTTTTGCCAGTGATTACTTTGATTGCTTTCAGGAAATTTGTTAAGCACCCCGGGCTCTTTCCCACTCAGTGGCTCTACCTGGTAGAAAGAAAACCCTACAGGATTACATTAAAAAAATAAAGTGGAAGTCATTTGCTTTTGAGGGCTAACACCTAAGGTGGCAGAAACCATCTTCACACATGTAACGCCAGTTCCACCCTCAGGTCAAGAACCATTGGCCTACTAAGACCCAAGGCTGAGAATGAAGCCTGGATTCCACTATCCAGCCAATGCTTATTTTCTTTTCATATAGAAACATAGTTTTTGCCTTTGTGTAGGACTGAAGATAACGTGTGATGCTGCTCATCTAAAAACCCAACATACTCAATTACAAGTAGATGGTCTAGTTTTTAAAGTAAAATTTATATTGTATTGCTTTTATCTTCAAATAAGCAAAAATATTTTGTCATAAGATATTACAGAGTTTCCTGGAGTTTTAGGTATGTGTGATTGTGCATGTTGTTAAGAAAAATACCTCATTTCCAATAGCTTTGATCTTTTCCAGTGCATCAAGAAACCACTTTTCTGCAGTTTTCCAGCTAAGAATTCAGGGGGCGAAAGGAAGAAAGAGAAAAAAAAGTAAATTAATGAAGTTTTCATTAGCAGAATGGAAAAAAACTGTATTGCAAAGAACAGTTCTTGGACATTACTTCATCACATGAGTCAAATTAGATACTAGAAACAGTAATTTACATTTGGCTGTATTTGCACATGCTCCTAAGAGCTAACAAAACAAAGTAAAAAAAAAAAAAATCAGAAGCAAGTCAAGAATAAACAGTTCTTGTATCTTAGGGTTTTTTTCAGAATATATTTGGAACTTCTTCAGCAGACAAAACATTTTGTTGTACAAAATGTTATAGCTTGTGTGCAGTTTGTGCAGACAGATGCCTTCTGAAGGCATGCAACTACCCAGCAGCAGGCACACACAAGAGAATGATTTCTGCGTGTTCCTCGAGCATGAATTTGTTTCCTCAATCTTCAAGTACGAAGGACAACAGAGAAAGCAAGGGTTTAGGGTAAACACCACCTAAACTAGAACCACATGAAACTACAGTTGAATATAAGCACTTGAGTAGATATATTGGCCCATTCCACTTCAGAATGATCCATGCTTAAGACTGTAATCCTATTTTGCAAGCTTACTCTCCATTTTGAAACGCGACCACTCCAACTTCATGCATAACAAAAGGATCTTCTGGTGCAATGCTCAGAGCTTGGCTGAAAAACCTTTCAGCTAACTTTGAGTTGTTGGTCAAACCATATTCCAGTCCAATATACAGCATTGGCAAATGACATCTGAAAAAAACAAAACCAAAACCAAAATAAACAAAAAACCCCAAACAAACAACAAACCACAAAAAACCACAAACATGCACTTAGCAGGAATGGTGTCACAAAGTACAAAGAAATGCCAGCTGTATTTGGAGATGTTTATATATATAAAAGCTGATTTAAATGGACTATTAACCAAAGGGGGAGTTTAAGAGACTTTGTTATTGATGAGAATTTAAACTCCAGTACATTTATTTTCTCAGTCCTTATGTTAATTCTGAGCATTTTCCCCCTCTAGTTTCCTATAAACACTTCATTTCCAAATGGAATATGGAAGAAGCAGTTATTAAAGGGATTATATCTACCAATAACTACAGTCACATACAACAGCTTTCTATGGAATATGACATTTTACAGCCTTCTCCACAGCGTGAAACAGCTCTTCAAAATATTACTATACAATATTTTATGACTTGGTATGACAAACACAATTCACAAATTCCAGAGAACTTTCAGATAGAACACAGATTACCTAAATATAAGTCTTGATTGTGGAACATAAGAATCACAACAGTAATCTCAAAATAATGCAGTTAAATGTGGATGATGATACTATTTATTTTTTTTCCTCATTTGTTCTCTACTAGGTAATTGTTGCAAACATGTTGCTACTGTTTAAAGGGATATAGGTCAAATCAGAAGGCTGGAGCACCTCTCCTATGAGGACAGACAGAGAGTTGGGGTTGTTCAGGCTGGAAAAGAGCAGCGTCTGGGGAGACCTTATTGTGGCCTTCCAGTATCTGAAGGGGGCTACAAGAAAGCTGGGGAGGGACTTTTTAGGCCGTCGGGCAGTGATAGGACTAGAGGGAATGGATTAAAACTAGAGATAGGTCGATTCAGGTTAGACATTAGGAAGAATT
>WTSP01004513.1:160598-199132 GCA_025331215.1 Actenoides lindsayi | reverse complement strand
GGAGGGGCCGGGGCCGGGGCCGGGTCTGAGCCCCGCTCCGCTCCGCTCCGTTCTGTTCTGCTGCGCTCTGCTCCGCTGCTCTCCCGCTTCGCCAGGGCAGCGTCCACCGCCGCTTCGGCTCCGGGCGGGAGGCGTCGGGTGGCCGCGGGACGGCGGGCAGCGCCCAGCGGCGGCAGAGGTACGGCTCTCCTCGGCATCCCCCCCTCTCCTGCTCGCACGGCCGGACCCGGCTCCTTTTGTTGTGCGGGAGCGGCGGGGCGCGGAGCCCTCCCTCCCCGACGGGGCTCCGGCACCGGCAGCCCGAGCGGGACGGGCCCCGCCGGGAATGGGGTCGGTGCTGCAGAGGCTTGGGGCGGGTAGGAGATTCGGAGGAGGGGGCGGCGGTGCCGGCTCCCGAGTGCCGAGCACGGGAACCCCGGCGCCTTCCCGGGCTTCCCGTCCCGTCCCGGGGCAAAACTGCGGCTTTGGGACGATTTACGGGCGTTGTGGCTTTCGTTAGCGGATGGTTGTGGGCTTTCGGCAGCTTCCTTCAGGCGCGGATGCTGGTGAGCGCGCAGCAGCAGAGACGGTGCGGATCTTACCCTTTGAAATAAGAATGTGTGTGTGAGCTCGTGCTTTTTTTCTGGAGGAAGACCGGGGCATCTGTTTCTTCTCGTCTCAAATAATTACCGTGTGTGCGCGGCGGCTCCTCTCAACTCACAAGAGCGGGCTCGGGTAGGGCGAGAGTGGGGGGGGGGGGGGAGGATGGTGGGAAGAGCGATGGTAACTTGGAGCAGGAATGATGAATTCTACCGTCGGGTAAGTGGCGGAGAAGAGCCTTGAAGAAGGGCTTTCCAGGGCAGGGTCGTTGTCCCACAGAGCTTCCCTGAGGGGGCGGCTTGGTGTGGCCTCCCATCTAAGACTAAGTCCAAGTCCCATCTAAGTCTGTGCCCGTGGAGGCTGGGATTCGGTGTAAGGCAGCTGCTGTGTTTCGGGAAGGGCACCTCTTTGTTCCTCGGGGTGGCCGGACTCCCCCTTGCAAACCAGCGGCCCTCCGAGCAGGGCCTGCGGGCAGCGGGGCTTGGCCGCGCCCGTCACCTTAGCGCAGCCCTCGCCTGCCTTGCCCGTGGCGCCCATGTGCCCCCTGGGCCCCTGCGCGCACACGGGCCGCTTGCTCGCTCGAGGAGCAGAAACCTTCGGGGTTTCAGATGCTGTGGGGTTCAGTGGGTTGCTGTGCTTTATCTCAGGACCACTGCCCTAGAGGACGAACAGAGTGAAGTTGAGGCTGACCGCTCTTAAAAAGGTATGCTGGAGAAACCGTTTAAAACCCATCCAGGTTCGAAGTTGCCGTTGGGAAACGTAAAGATCGGGTAAAATGGCTGACTCCGCGATTATTTGTGTCGAATCATGAGTTTCCCCTATCTGGCTGGCCTATTGTTAGTTGTGAATTAAGGCCGGCAACAAGCTGCCCATCCTTCCCTGGATGAATCATCACTTTGTCAAGCCCTGTGTCAAAAACAAGGCTTTCCCCGAAAAGCGTGCACTAGCGGGGGGCAGAAATAGTCTGGCCCATCTGTTAAAGTAGAGTTCAGTGCTTGGCCGCTTCTGAATACATTGTAGGTAACAACGTTCTTCTCTCCATGTGTTTTTATTTCCAGCTGTCCCAGGCCGGAGTCTAAGGATGCTTTTCATGTAGTGCTTAACGCAGGGTGCTTGATTCTTTGGGAAGGTGCAATGGTTGGAGCTTTCCCGTTATTCCCAGAGTGGAATACAGCGGCCACCGCTCACGTTGGCATTCACCGTGGTGTAGCAATTACTCACACGTTAGGTTACCCGCAAGTTCGTCCTTAGGAAAGACGTTTCTGAAAACACCTATGAGGCGTTCAGTGGTGTATTTGATTGGCATCTTAAAAGCTTCTGGTTCCCTATGGGCACCACAAACAGACTGAGTGCTCTTTGAGACAAAGGTGAAAGAACTGACGAAATCATATCACAGAAACTCGCCTTTTTTCTTTCTTTCTTTTTCTTTTTTTTTGGGTAAGAGACCTTGTTCAGTCGTGTCTGTGGGGAAGAACTCTGTGAGGGAACGATGCCAGGGGGACGCCAGTTTAATTTAGCTCTGTGTGTGTTTTCCATTTCAAATGTGGTGCAAGATTTTATGTAATTCCCTTTAGAAGGGCAAATGTACATTGCAAGCCTGCTAGTGCTTCTGGGGGAAGGGAAAATAAGTTTCTGGCAAATGAGAAGAGGAAGAGGGAGAGAAAAAAATTGGAAACATAAGCAAAGCCATTAATTTTTCCCACTGTGCACTCTTAAGAAACTGCTGGCAACGTACTGGAGATACTCTGCCTCATGGAAGTGTCATGGACTTGCTTCACATGATCCTCTGAGATCATCGGGTTTCTCTGAGCTCTGTGGGAACAGAAATTCCTCATGTTGGGAGTCTGATCTCATCTTCCTCCGGCAGCAGTAAGAGCAGTGACTTGGGAATCAGAGAGGAAGGTGAAGAGAGCTCAAGTGGGACAGTTTGGAGAACAGCTTAGAGCTCATGCAGAGTGTCCAGACTGGCCTACATCTGCATTTCCTCCTTTTGCTTGCCCTGTGTGGTCAGAGCTGGGACAAATGCATGCCAAAATTAAGCGCTCTGTCAGTTTGCTAAGCTTATTTAGTGCAGCTAATGCAGTCCTCTAAGTCTTACCTTGTATTTCATTCATCCTTTTTTTTTTTTTTTTTTTTGTGTGCTAAAGAAGAACAAACTGAAATGGAAAAGGGTGACTTTGAGTGATTGTATGCGTCAAGCTTGGGGAATTTCCTGAGTTTGATGAAAGACAAAAATAAAGGCTCTTACCCCCTCCCCCCCCAGTAGCTGCGTACTTAGTCTTCTAAATTCTCAAAGCCTTCTAAGTAGCCTCTCCTGTTCGTTGGGGGACTACTACGAAAAAATTTAGGAAGGCTGCAGTGTGATGCCTGGCCCTGGAGTCTGTAACCTGATCCACAGCTTTTTCTCTTCAACTGGGAGAGGAAGTAACAGCTCCTATTACACCCTTATGTAACCTCCTCCATTCATATCCTTCAAAAAGAAGGAAACCAGAGCTTGATTTCTGATGTATAAACCAACATCAAGGCATGCGTTGTCATAAAAAAAAAAAAAACCAGTAAAGAATAGCAGTCATTTTCTTTTGTTTTCCAGTTCCTAGAATGAAAAACAAAAAACAAAAGTAGAGATTCTTGTTTTGCGGTGATGAGTTAGTGGAAGGGGCTGCAGCTCTTCTCCCGTGCTGTGAAGTAGCTGTTAAAGAGGGTACTGAAACTGCAGCAAGGGTCTTTTTGTGAGCTTTTCCTGGTGGGCTGGAGCATTAATCTCCAACCATTCACTCTTGACAGTTGTGCTCCAGGTTGCTCGTAGATTGTGAAAGCTTTGCTCGTTTGGTTTGCATAACTTGGGATATCAGATACTTGTGTCTTAACGAAGTGTGGAAACCAGGATTGCCTCTTTTTTATTCTTTTTTTTTTTTTTTTTTCCTGGTGGACTTAAGCCGCATCTTGGGGGAGGGTGATGAGGTGAGAAGAAGGTGGCATTCTCCAAAACTCTTCCATGTCCTTTTAGATATGTAAAAAAATACAAAAGTAGTATAGGAGATGGTTCTCCCTTTGAACAGAAGTACCTCTGCTCACGAGCAAATAAAGGAAGACTTCCTGTGACCCTGTCTGGGGTTCCCAGCTTCTGTACCTCAGTTGGGACATGAACTCTTTTCCACACTGTCTCATCATTTTTGCCTTTCATCTCCTGCCAAGCTGTTTCTTTCTCTAACTTCTTTACTTTACTCTACTTTACTTAGTTCTGGTACCTGTCCCTCATCCTCCAGAAGCAACTGATGTATTGTGCTCGTTGCAGTCATACCCTGTATCTGGGAGGAAGGTCACAGTGAAACGTGTGGCTTCATCCTCAGGGACCAGCCTGGCCTGTGACAGGCTCTAGAGCTTTTATGGTATGCATGGCCATTTTCAGTGACTCTTGCCATTTTTGGTCCTTTTTAACGTGGTTAAAGAAACTTGTTTGAAAACCCAGAGGTTTATCTCGCCTTTTGCTTACCTTTGAGTAACTGTAGAGTCTTTGGAGTTGCTTACAGATTTGAGATGAATGTATCATCCATCTGCAGGGCTGAAACCATCCAAATTGTCTTTTTCCATGTGAAGAGCTAGTGGCACATCTTTTAGGTAAGACCATGCAGACACTTAATCAAAAGGGGAGATGAAAGCTCTCTCCCAGCTCTTTGTTACTGGGAAATTTCTATTTGGTATTAGGAAGTAAACTCGTGTCGATTACTTGATGTATTTTAGGTCTGCTAGCAAAGTTACTGTGGTCACCAAAGTGTTTCTGGGGGAAAGACTGGAGTTTCGAAATGCAATTTCAGAGAAAAAGAAGAAATATTAAGTCCCGTCTTCCGAAAGAAACACTGAGTCCCCTCTTCAGAAGCAAACTGGTTGGGGAATCCTTCTGTGCAGACTGTATAGCGGGAGTACTGGACCCCAGAGGAAGGAGCAGCAGCCTTTCTCTCTAGTGGAGAATGTACACGCAGGTGTAACATGCACACTACAGCTCCAGCCTCTGGGATGAAAGGAATCAAGAGGTGGCATCCAGCCTAAGCAGCCAGATTGAACATTTCCACAAACTGAAGCCCCGAGATAAGGAATCCAGATATCCAGAGTCCCAAGGAGTGAGGGCAAGAAATGTACTGTCACAAAGATTTTCTCCTTTGCAGGGGTGGGGAGTGGGTGTATCTTGGGGTTTAGGTGAATGCCTTGTCCTCGACTTTGTGCAGCGCTGCCTTGGAGTTGCTTTGGTGTGGTTGTACTAATGAACTTTGCCTTCTTCTCCCTCTCTCGTAGAGTCAGCAGTCCTAATGAGGGTCTTAAATTAGCAGAAATTTTTATCCTATTGGGCAAGAGGACCATGGAAAGAAAAAACACCAGAAAGAAAGAAAAAGCATATAGGGAAAAAAAAAAAGAGGAGATAATTTTGAGAAGTAGCTGCTGAGTCACAGAAGGGTTGGTGGATGCTGTTCTGTCAGAATTACTTGCCGCACGTTTTGTTGTTTTCTAAATACAGGCAGCAAGGAGAAACTAATTTTTCCCTACTGTCAGCAGAAAGCAGTTTTTAAAAAGTTTGTGACCACAGCCTGGTCAGCAGTGGTCCAAGTTTCCTGGGCCCACAAATATGCTCCGTAGGCAAGCTCTCTTGCTTTCCACTTTCTATTGTTTTGTTTGGGTTTTGTGTGTAATTTTCATAGTTTTCATGGTTTCTATGCTCTAAAACATCATTGGGGGTACTTTGAATTAGGAGTAAGAATAATTAAACTGCAGGATTTGCTACAAGGGAAATAAAAACAGGTACAGAGCAGTCGCATCCTGAAATGTTTCAACGCTTTTGTATTTTCTTTATGGAGTCTGTTCTCCCTCGTGTCTGCAAGAGCATACTGATGTTTGAATGTCCTTACAAAAACACTTGGCCTTAAGGTAACCATTTTTCTTTTTTCTTCTGGTGTTTTTTTTTGGTTTTGGGTTTTTTTTTTTTTTGCACAATGGAGCTTATGTAATGTCCTGACACTATGCCTTCATCTTTTCAACTGACCTTTGAAAACTTAACACCTCAGAAACGAAACAAGTAAACCACTGGCTCATAAAGTGCTGAATTCTGTATCTTGGGAAAGCACAAGCAAAGGAAGTTGCACGTAGTCTCTGTGTGCTAATGCCTTTGTGTTAAAGCAATTTGTAGGACAGCCGAGGGTGTCCTCTCAGATCAAAGAGGTATCCTTAAAGCCCTTATTGCATAAGGACTCTTCCGATAGCACTGTAATGAGAAGGTAGTTGTGTTTTTAGGAGAGCTGTTGAAGGGAGTGAAGTTAGTATTGATCCTCTCCGTTGATCCTCAGCAGAAGCAAACAAGCAGTTTAACAGAGAGGCACTGGTGAGGCTGGCTGAGAGATGAAGGGGTGCCATTTTTCCTGGGACCTTGGGGACCGGTTAACTGTCCACCAAATAGCTTTGCTAGAACTTGATGTTTGAGGGTGGAGGAAAAAAAAGCTTTTTCTGGTGGAGCTTATCCAGTGTGAAAGCAGGAATACCTGGGAGGTCTGACTTGTGGCATGAATACCAGCTGCTCTTCCTTTTCATCGAGAGAGGTGAGAAGGAAGATGGTGGGGGATGAAAGATTATTTTTGGGGGTAGTTAAACCTCCAAACTAACCATGTTGAACCTACAGTTATACTAGTAATCAGTTTGTTGCTTGAGGGTCTGGAAAACCTTCTTAGTTTTCATGTGTGAAAGTAGGTCTGCGACTGATGGAGCAGTCAAGCTTAGTTGTGCAGGGTAAGCTGGGGACCTGCTGATTCCAGGTGACACTTGGGAGAAGGAAAAAGAATAGTGGAGGGGGTACAAGTGAAAATGAATATCTCTCTCTCTCTGAAGGAATATTCCTGGTCATGGTGAGGAAATGCCACTGCCATAATGTACCAGCAGTCTTCTGGACAGCCCTGGTTAACCCTGCTCAGCAAAGTTGGGTTCAAGTAAGAGTGGGAGCAGGAGGGAGCTTTCAGAGGAGGGGGGTGGGGAAAGCAACTGAGAGGAAAAGGAGCAATACTGGCTGTACTTTATTCAGAACAAGGTCTATGAGACTATCCTCTCTAAGTCTTTTCCTGGTAGGGAGAAAACACATTTAAATTAAAAAAACCCCAACCCAGTAGCATTAGCACGAACAAGAGGAAGTAGATAGTAGCTAACCATGAATAAATTTAAGCTAGAAATTAGGCACACCGTAGGAGCTGTTTCTCATGCAGGCTGGAAAATTGCCCTCTGCAGTAGTGCAGTACAGCAGTCATGATTGTACGTGACAGTGGGTTTGGCACCGGTCTCAAACGTGCAGAACAGAGACAGCTGCCATTGCCATTGTCCAGTTCACAGATTGTCAGGCTGCGGGAGTTAAAGGAGCTCTGGAGTTCACCTTCAGTGATCAAAGAGCGCCAGGCTCTGTTAAAACAAAGTTCACTCCGGGAGAAACCTTGGAAAATGTTTTGGCAAATAAGGGTAGAGCCTGGATCTCCTCATCCATCGTTACACATTTCTGACATGGGGGAAGCTTGGCTGCATCTCGTGTGAATAGATCTTTTCCCAGCCTAAAGCTGCCAGATGAGAGTTCTCACTGAAACAAAGCAAGGGAAAACTCAGTCCCTGTCAGTGTACTTTCATAGACTCCTAGAATAGTTTCAGCTGGAAGAGACCTTCAAGGTCATCAAGTCCAACCTTATTCCTAGCCCTATCAAAAACCACTAAACCATGTCCCTGAGCACAACATCCAACCTCCTCTTAAACACTTCCAGGGATGGTGACTCCACCAGCTCCCTGGGCAGCCCATTCCAAAGCCTGACAACCCCTTCTGTAAAGAAATCCTTCCTAATATCCAGCCTGAAACCTTGACTTTGTCTGCTGTGAGACTGTTTTCCTTCTGTAGGAGGGAGCTGCTTTCTGTTGGTGTTTTAGGAAGGTGTCTCTCTCTCTCTAAATCTGTGAAGTGTTACATTTTATTTGGAAGTGCCTTTGTTTATCATGCTGGATGTTAATAAAAGCTGCCTGCTGGCTTCTAACATCACGGACATCTGGACAAGAGTGATTGCTGTGTGTTGAAATGCAGCTTCTTGCCCCCCTCCCATTGTCTCTTGCTAAGAGAGACCCAGGAATAGCCGGAGATACCTTGATTTAGAAATGGATGACTTTTATCCTGTGATTTCAGGTGTCCTGCTGAAAACAACTGTGGAGAGTGAAAATGACAAAACTGGGTATAGTTCAACACTTGAGAAAAGCCAAGGTGTCTAAACAGTACATGTAATTCATCTCAGCCTCCTCTGCCCCTAAATAGGTGCTTGTTTTTGTTTTGTTTTGTTTTGTTTTGTTTTTTTTGCTTGGGTTTGCACAAACACTGCTTTCTCTTCCTGCAACAGTTGCAATCAATTTTATTTATCTTCTCCCCCTGCTTTTCATTAAAAATAGCTGTGTTTTTGCTGAAGAGAAATTGGTGTGCAGAATAGGCAGTGATGGCAAGTTGGAGGGTGAAACCTTGCACTGTTCTGTTACCTTGGCATCTAGTTCTGGGAGAAATGAGACTGAGTCCGATTTCCTTCAGGTTTTTCTCTTGTGGTGGACTGACTTGCAAAGAAGCAACAATTTCCATTTGAAGCTTTTCTGCGGCTATGGAATTTTGCGGAGCCATTCTTCTGCAGTAGTTTTGTGGTAATCAATAAGGTGTTTGTTCTCCTTGCAGCCCATGTCTTTGCTGGGACACTTGTGCTCGGATCTCTTCTCTTCTGCCTGCTTTTGTAGAGGTGGAAAATAAGCTGTAGAGTTGTTTGTTACTCCTCTGTCCTTTGAATGAAGTTAACCGTTAGGCATGTATGAGAGAGCAGATGCAGAGACCAAGACATGTACAGCTAGCAGGATTTGTCTTGTTTTTATAAAATACTAGGCTAAAAACTTTGCAGATATTATTTACAGATATTACAGGGAGCCCATCGGGGAAGTTTCCAGGAGGGGGAAATTGCAACAAGCAAAAAATAAGAGCTCTGGGGTCGTGTTCATGGGACTTTCCTCCCGTTTTAAATGGAAGCAGTACGTGAATGGCGTGGAAATACCCAGTGCTTCAGCAATGCAGATTTTAGCTTTACCTAACCTTTTACTGCTTGGAGGAAAATTTGGGTGCGCTGCAGCTGCTCTAGGGGTGATTCCATGGAGTGCAGTGGTATCTGTCAGCTGCTCGAGGAGTTACAGACGTGCTCGGTTATCGTGTGTGGCTTGATGGTGAGTAGATAGGGCCACCAGCGCCTCTTCTGGGATCTGGATTTCCTGAAGCTCCTCATGAGCTTTGTGTTTGCCCGTGCCCGGTTCTAAGTCTAGTTCAGTGACCGCCCGTGATGGTTTTCTGTGGCTGCTTTTCCTTCTGCTGTTGGCAGCTGAGTGAAGCTGTGGTGTTACCTGTTCATATTCTGCATATCTTCAAGACTTATCACCCGCTGCTTCACGGGCAATGCACACAAGCATTTCAGGAGCAGATTAGTGTGTACTCTGGTATTTTAACCCCATAGTATTAAGACGTCTCTTAATATCTACCTTACTGACGTGATGTGAATTGGTATTTACACATTGCCCCACCACCAGCAGATTTCTTTTGCCTGTATCAGGGATGTGTGGTTCACGTGCTGACGATGAGGAAAGCAAGGCTTGCTCTCTGCCCGTGCGCTCGTGTGGAAGGGGAGGTAAAAATCCTATTCTAATAAAAGTATAAATGAAAGATCTAGATTACAGCTGATTGCCCCCAAAGAAGTGAAACCTCAGTTGAAATAAATGTTTTCACTTTGTGAGGACCAGTTGGTTTTACGTAGTATTTTACGAGGATCTGCTACTTGAACGTGAGCTCTGGTGCGGTAGCAAGCTACTGGTGTGTGACAGACAACAAACAGAGAAGATCCCCCAAAATAAATAAGTGCTACCTTGGGTTTTGTGCTTTCAGTCTGCAACAGCTTTGCAAACATAACCTTTGGATTGTGCAGGATCACGGAAAATTGGCAGAAAATTTTAAGCGGCGGCTTGAAAGATGAAGATAATCAGTTTAAAAGGGCACCCCCTGCTTAATGGAGTTGGGATATCCAGTAGTAAAGGCTAGTTTTTGTGGGGGTCTTTGTTTTTGTTTTTAAGAATGAGGGCATTTTCTTTGTCTTCATGTTCTGTACAGACACCTTTTAAAAAGGCATGTTGTCTGGAGACTGCTGTCAGTCTGAAATCTAGTTACTGGTTTAGGGGAAGGAGGCAGGACCTTTGACAACTTTGGGTTTTGCAGCCCCATTTTGCCCCTTGTTTTGAGAAGGGTTCAAGAGAATTTTAACAAGGTGTGTGTCAAAAAGAGATCCCCTTTATTCCTTAATAATTTATCCCTTTTTGTAGATGTGGACCTGGAATGATTATGAAACTCTGTGGTTAGGCAATGACTAAGAAAAGCCTAAATGTAAGAAACCACCACGGATCCTCTTTTTGCTGAAACCAGTGGGAATTTAACCAGAATTTTGGACTGGAAACAGCCTTGTTAGTGAAGGCCTGTTTCCAGATGCATGGAAAATGACCAAGGTGTTCTCCTCATTAAACAGAAGTAATTAAGAAAAAAAAGAAAAAAAAAGAAAAATCCAAAATGTAAAGGAACTTTTGCAGGATAAAATGGAGTACCAGACATCTTTTGATTATTTTAAGACTGTGTTTTAGCAGGTATCTTAGCGATGTTGAAGGACCCAGAAGTTTTTCCCCAAACCTGGCATGACTGGATGACCGACCCAGATGAGTTGAATCACGGAGTCACAGACTGTTAGAGGTTGGAAGGGACCTCTAGAGATCATCGAGTCCAACCCCCCTGCCAGAGCAGGATCACCTAGGGCAGGCCACACAGGAATGCATCCAGACGGGTTTGGGAAGGCTTTAGAGAAGGTGATTCCACAACCTCTCTGGGCAGCCTGTTCCAGTGCTCCCTCACCCTCACAGTAAGAAGTTCCTTGCAGCAACGCTGCAAGTTGCTTTAGGAGATCAATCGACCCTGGAGTGCACTTACTGGTGGCAGTTACTGTGTTGTGGTTGCACAACAATTATTAGAAGTCGTTTGAAAACCTTTACTGCTGTAAGTATAAAGTAGAAATAGTAGAACATATGCACCCCGTGGTCTCTTACAGGAGGTAATATCCATGCTAATGTTATTCCAACTAGTATGAAAAAGTAGTGGAAAATAACCTAGAGAAATACAGGCTAGAGCCCCTCGCTCCATCCCTCAGGCTCATGAAATAGTCTTTTATTAGGGAAGAGAAGGAAGGCAACGCTGTATCTTCTGCATACATGGCTCAAGTTATTTTGTGGTGGTTGTGTAGTGAGGTACTGTGCACCTTTTACGTGATGCTTGAGTGGGGTACGTAGTCTCGTGAGGAAAGATGTGAACAAAGGTAGGAAAGAGGCATCCCTCTCTCTTTTGAGTGTTGGTAACAACTAATTACTGCTTAATGTAGATTGGAACCCAGCTGATGTAAAAAAAAAAAACCCCAACAAAACAAAAAAACCCCAACAATACTCCTTCAACAAACACCAAACTCCAACAATAACAACTAAGCCTCTCCCTCTGCATTTGTAAAGGGTCCGAGTCCTGTTAATGAAGGAAGTTCGAGCCACTCTTTATGTCAGCAGGAGATAATGTCCCAGTGAACCTTTTGTACGCTTCCTGAAGAATTCTAATTCTGACACTGTCAGATTTTCTACACTGCAGTTAGGTCTCCATTGTTAAACTCCTAAAAGATGCTGTTCCACGTGGTTGCAGCTGCTGCTTCAGCAGTAGCTCAAGTGGCGTGTTTCTTTCTTGAAAATTGCCCAATCTCCAGCTAAACGTGGGGTGTTGGGTGGCAGGAGCCAGCAAGAGCATTCTTTCCTCCTATGGAATTCTGCTGGACAAATCTGTCATCTAAATTGCAGTCACTGGCTCACAGCTCTGTCCTAATCTGATGTTGCTAAAGAGCCCTTCCCATTTCGCTGGTGTTGAATGCAAACATTCCTGCAGTCCTAATACAAATAATACCCCACAATGCTGTTATTTTACTTTTGCACTTTACCAAAGCTGTTTGTTGTTAACTAACTCAAGGAGTCTGGTGTGCATGTGTAATGTTCAGTGCCCGGTAGAAAATAAAGGTGAGTTGCACAAGACTTTCAAGTAACAGCTCTTGCTTGGTAGGTGCCATGTGAAAAAATTAGCTGATCCAAAAACTCCGGATTGTAGGAAAACACTGATTTGTTCAGTAGGACTGCTGGAGGAACGGGAATTCAGAAGATACACAGGCATTTACTAAACCGAAGAGGAAAGATGGGGAGTCAGAGGAGGCATTTTAGTTCTTTGAAGAGCGCTTTTACTGCTGTTGTGCTGCCTGTTAACATTCCTGCCTGCACTCTGTCTGTCGGGATTCTCGAGTCCCCTTTTCTCGCAGGAAGAAATCGTGGGCTGCAACGTCGTGCTGTTTTCTGCCTGTTCTTGTCTTCAGCGGGTTGATGGTGACGGAGCAACATCTGTGAGCAGTCACAGCTGGTCAGGAGGGTGCAGGTATTCCTAGCAGATAGGAAATGCTGGGGGCACCGGTCCCCTCTAGCATCCAGAGATTAAAAACTTGGGGGTCTGGAGGGAAAGCAAAGATTTTCTTTGGATAATACCAGCGTTTTTCTTTCATACATGCTGGTGTTGGGGAATCTTTGAGTGCACAATAATAGTTCTGCTGCAGGGTCTGCCTCAGTTTACCTGGTGAACCAGCGCAAGGTGTTTCCAGTGAAGTTGCACCTTCTGTGCATCAGTGGGAGGCAGTGATACGTAGGGGTTGTTGGGCAGCAGAGCAGGGTGAATTTAAATCCTGCCTCTTGCTAACTTGGTACTTAGCTTGTCATGAGCAGTGCAAGGTGGCTGTGGTCCATTCTGGTTTGGTTTTGTTCAGGTAATGACACTGTGTCCCTAGCTGGTTTTTCCAGCAGTGGCCTGCCAGTCTGCCTGCTCTGTGTGGGCTGATTGCTCCCTGGCAGAGAAAAAAGGGAATGAGTGGGCAAGCAGAATTACAGCCTGACAGGGGCTCGGGATCAGGCCTGGAACATGAAATCAGTTTGAACTCTCCTATTGAATTAGTGATGTTGCAGGTTGCCCTGCAAAGCAAAAAGCGGTTATCTTCTGCAGTGACTTGATGGCAGGCTTTCTTTTTTTTTGTCTCGTAGTCAGAACTTGAAGCACATGTGAGTACATCTATTGTGCTGGTTTTGATGGTAGGAAAATTGCCCTTTTGCTGCCGTGCCACGAAGGAAGGAAAACGAGCCACTTTTGCAGCCGGTGATAATTCCAGCTGCAAATGTGCACGTCTGTAGGAAGCTGCTGGCAAACGCTGCTCTTCTGCTGTGTGAGAGCAATGTGGAAAACCTTGGACAATTCCCTGACACGCTGCTATGCCAATAACAGGGCATTACTTCATTTCCCCCTTGGAGAATGTGTGCAGTTAATTGTACAATGCTTTGGGGGTTTTGCCTGTTCTCTGTATCATCTTCTATTCATAGTTTGCGTTAGCTCTTGTTTCAGATCTGCTGATAAGACTGCTGTGGGTTAGCATCATTTTTAATTTGCCATCCTCGTGGCCAGGAGGGGCAAGAAGGTTTTTAGATTCAACTGGCCTAGCTGGAAGTCAATCCTGCTCGTTGCAAGTAGGAGATGCAACAGCCCGTGTGTTTAAAAGGCTGTGTAAGGTGGGAGCGTGCGGATGAAAGCATTTTACAGATGTAGCCCTTCTCCTCCTGAGTGTGTTATCCAACATAAAACGTATCAAGCTGGGAAGGATTACTGAATAATCTTTTTTTTTTTTAATTTATTTTTCTGAGGATGGAAATGTGTTGAAAACGTTCTCACTCCGTTGCATTAAGGCCTAGATACTAGACCAAAGGGAGGGAGAACAGATTTGACAAGTGACGAGAGAGAAAAGGGATGTTCTGAAACGCTGCCAGTGTTTGCTGTAGGGATGAGAAAGGTGAACATGGGGAAAGACTCAAGGGGTGAGTGGGTGTGGGAGAGATCCAGGAACGTCTGAGGAAGAATCTGATTTGTGGCCTGCAAGCGTTAAAAGAATTTTGAGGCTTCTAGTGAGCTCATGTGTTGCTGATTTGCATCTGTAATCTTGCATTCAACGCTGGCTTTTCTTGATGTCACCAGAATGAGATGTTGCAGTCACAAAAGCGAGGTATTAGGTAATTTGAGGGAGTACCACTTACATTTTTAGGTTATTTTCTATCGAATTACCATTTGGGAATTGCAGCACAGGTGAAACAGAGCCTCCCCACTCCACCTTCCCCCATTCAGCAACCTTCATTTGAAACAAGCACTCTAAACGTGTGCTTGTTCTAAAGGACACCCAAGCCATTCTGGTTCTTTCCTTGAACCTCCTTTCCTGTTTGCCACTGTTTGCTCTCTCACCAGCACGGCTGTGGTTTCAGTCATTACTGACCTCTCTGGCACTGGGACCATGTTTTGGTCCCTTCACTCTCATAGCTTTGGTTCTTGAATATGGCTCTGGAGAAAAGTGCATCTCTTTAAAGGTACAGGAATATATGTATAGGTGGAAGCCACTTACCTTTGTGTGCTGCTCTCCAAATTGTGGTGAGCAGGCTGTCACCAGCACCAGGGGGGAAAAGATTTCCAGCTGCAAGGCAGTTTTTGAATATCTGGCAAATAAAAATGCTTAGGCCTGGATTTGGATTGAGTTTCAGAGCTTAGTGACGTATTGCTAAAAACCTTGACTTTACATCTTGCTATGTGACAAGGGTTTGATTCTTTTTTTTCTCAGTAGTGTTGATTTTTGATTATTCTTTTTTTTTAAACCTACTTTTAAAATTAATAGTTGGTATTTTGAACGTGCTGTGTATATTGATCTGTTCAATTCTTTATTTAATGTATGTTTAACCACTGTTGGCTTTTCTTAACAGTGCTTTTTTTGCCTGCTTGTTTCCTCAGATAGGCAACCAAATTATCCCACAAGCTTCCTGGATTTTCCTTTGTTATTACCTAAACCAGAGCAGGGTTTTGGACTGGATTCCATGAAAGTGGGGACTAACACCATTGGTATAGCAGAATACTCTTGAATACTCAGAATACACATGACCAGTGTATGAGTTCATGGTTAATGAGTATTTTGCAAAGACTAAGGCATTGCAAATGATTTGGAGAATTCAGTTAAGCAAGATGTCAAGGCATGTTGTCCATTGTTTTAATTACCTATGTTTCTAATATCTTCTAGCTCACAAATTAACAGAAATATTTTAACCATAGCATGATGTTAAATTATTAGGGGAGGGGGGGGGGGGGGAGCTGAAAATTATCCTTTGACCACAAAACCGAACTTTCCAAATATATCGAGAAATTCATGTGTTTGTGCCCAACTTTCTGACCCAGGTTTTAGTAGTGGATCCAGTGTACAGTGCCTTTGGGCACTTCTGTAAAGTGTGCCTCTGAGCTTGGGAATACATGAACGTTCTTGAGGGGTTTGGCTGCTCTTGGTCTTGAAATTCCCAAGCGGTGACGCACGAAGTGTGGTAGGTGGTGTGTAATTTCACAATGGTTGAGGAGGTATCCTCCTTAGTACTTAAATTACGGGTTGGAATTTCTCATATTAAGATTTTTATGTTGGCTTTTTTTTGGGTTTTTGTGGGGTTTCGTTGTTTTGGGGTTTGGTTTTTTTTTTGGATACAAACTCGATATTTCATAAGTTCCATACTTGAGAAGGTCTCTCTTTTTTTTCAGCCTGCAAAAATTACATGAACATTAGTTGATGTAGAGGAAGTACTTAGGTCATTGAAACAGGACTGGTAGTTTAAATTCATCTTGCTTTTTTTGCAGAAGTCGTAGCGATTCCTCTGGAAAGATTTGGTGAATATTTAAAATTTTTTTGGTGATTCAGAGGGGTGAACTTTTCAGAATAGAAGTATCTTGCTCTACAAAAATATTTGCCTAGTGGTTTTGTTTAAAATACATGCTCTTTTTGTTTGTTTAGCAGAGTTGACTCAGCTTTGGTTGGTTATCATAGTTCAGTCCTGTTTTTTGCTTTTCCATGTGAATTTCTAGTAATTCCCAGGCTTCCTTCAGGTTTGGGGGATCTTGTTGTACCACTTCCGTTAGCTGCCTGTGGAGCTGTGCTTCTCTTCACTGAATTTGGATAAACATCAAACACGACTTCAGTCTTGATCTAATACCCCTCACATGTCACTCACCGCTCAAAAAAAATCAAGTAACATGTAGTGATGTAGTGGCTGCGGACAGAAGCAAGAGATGAAAGGCTTTGCTCCTTTTAAACCAGTTAACTGATGGGTCGCTTCTGTGGCAAGGTAATGCTGGTTGTGTAAGGTAATAAGATGTTCAAAGGAGTTTTAACAGACGAGGAAAAATTATTTAGAATTAAAATACGCTGCGGCGATAGGAGGAGCAAGGACAGCCTGATAGCATTGCATAGCTGAGAGGTTCCAGCTGACTGGTGAAGTTCAACTGTTGCTTTGTGTGGCTTTTGCTGTGCAGTAGCTGATTCTTGGTTTGTGTTGTCAGCAAAGTTGTTCTCTCAGCCCTGGTTCCCTGCTTGCTGGTTGCCGCTGCAAATACATTCATTTTTCAGTCTCGTCGTGAAAGCTGAAAGCAGTACCTGTGTGCCTGGAGTTCTCGAGGAGCTCGATTTATCTTATCTAGCATTTGGATTGGAAGGATAAAAGGCTGGGAGGATCAAATAAGTGTTGAGTTCTGACCTGACCTTGACTTCTTTGAATGACTTCCTTTATCAGACTTGGTTACTTCGTTTGATGCTGGTCCCCTGCTTAGGCCTGGCTTCTGCCTTTAGCAGAGTCTCCACTTGTCAGCTGCATTGTTGCTGCCCAATGAAAACGCTCCCTTAAGTAATAAAGTTACAAATAAATTCATACCTTGATTGAGTCTGGTTAGGAAATGAAGTAATTTGCTGGTGCCTTGTAACCAAGAGCAGCTCTGTACTGGAACATAGGCACCCTAGAATACAGGTTCAGGAGTTAAGATAAAGTAGTGTGAGCTCTGTTTTTGAGTGGGTTCAGTTGGTTGATTTCCATTTAATTTTCCATTAAAGTTGATGTTGGACAAACACAAGTAAGGGTGAGAAAGAAGTTAAGATTAGGGTAGGGACAAATTTTAACCCCAAGTAGTTACACTGGAGGTATAGGTTTGTGTACGCTTGACCATTGCGTTGAAGGCATCCCAAAAATCTGGATGTGGTGCTCACTGGAATCTTCATTCCTGCTTCTTCCAGTTTCTTATAGTAGGACCAGAAGGCCTTTTTGACTTGGAAGTTATATTTTTGGAATTGTGTGGACTACCTGGGTAGCTAGAATGACTTTGAGAATGCTGCTTGGAAAAACAACTTTCAAGCAGTGTCGATTGACTGTTTAAGGGAATACAAGTTTAAAACCCATCGATGGGTTTTAAACTTGTATTCCTTAAATAGTGTTACTGGATAATGCCTGTGAAAAATGACAGTGATTTTGAGCTGACTTTGCTCTTTGGTTTATTCTTGTTTCTTTCTTTGCAGGAGAAAATGGCCAAAATGGAGGTCAAGACATCGCTTTTAGACGACATGATAGGGGTGGGAGACATGGTTCTTTTAGAGCCACTTAATGAAGATTCGTTCATCAATAATCTGAAAAAGCGCTTTGATCACAATGAAGTATATGTGAGTATATGTTAACAAACACCCTCGGAGGAGCTATGTTGTCAGTCTTCAAATATGTGTTTATTTATAAGGATGCACATAGACTGAGTGCCTGAACGTGATCTGTTGTATCTGGGATATTTTAAACCTTACTTGTGCTGTAGTCTTTTCCTGTACTGCATGGTTTGCATTTGATCTTTTCCATCTGCGATATTGTTCCTTTTTCTTTTTCCCCATTGCCCAATGTGGTGGACCTCAGATTTTCATAAAAAAACAGTTCCCAGAACTAATGATGACAAGAACTTTGATACTTCTGTTGTGAGAGGACGTTGCAGTTATAAATAATTCACTTACTGGAAAGGCACTTCCAGGATGTTGGAGCAGGTTGATACAGAAACAACACATGCTTGGAATATGCTAAGGATAGCTTAAATGTTGCCTGCTATCTTTGACTTGCAAACCTGTTGCATTTATTAGAATGGCTGGATTTTAAACTGGAAACAGTGAGCTTGGATTTATGTGGAAGTAATCAAAATCTTCAGGCTTATTCATCTCTGGGTGATGATCAATAGGAGAGATGTTGGGAACTGACAGTTGACACGCGAACGGGGAATGAGGAGGGAAATTGTGATTCCAGTTTAAACCTTTTATTTCCTGCTTCATCTCTCTTTGTGACTTTTCTGTTAAGATCTGCACAGTATTGTTATCTGTTGTACTGCTGAGGCTGTGTGTGAACTTCATGGTTTGTAGAGACTTCCAAGACTTAAAGATAAGTTTCCAAGACTTGAAGATAAAGTCTTTTAAAAGTGAAACTGAAATACTTAATCCAAAGTAGAGCTATGATCTGCAAGCAATTGTGCTTGTAAATTATTGCAATTAAATAGAAGTGTTCTGTACTTTAATTATAACTTATCCCTCCCTCCCTAATGATTTTTGGTGTGACTATATTTTCCCTTCTTGCTAAGCATTTGAACCTTCATGGTTTCATTATACTTATTCCTTTCCATCATCCAGTATGGGAGGATCTGTGGTTTTTTTGTTTGCTTCTTCTATCCCTTAGTTACAGACTCTGCTTTTATAACTCTGCTGTTCAATTGTCTGCCACATCTTTCTTCCAGAGTAACTTTCCTACTCAGCTATACCTGTTCCCTTTTCTGTAGGCATTGCCTTGGTGATGCACAGTTGCTGTTGTATCCCCTCTACCTATTTGCTCCTTAAATTGAGACTGACAATTTAAATTAATCAGAAAATTGAAATAAGACAGTGACTCTCAGTATCCACTAAAACCTTCTTAGAGAAGCCAAAACCCTCTGGATTTGTGGAAAGATTTCTTCCACAACCATTTAAAAAAAAAATAAATCTTCCTGATATCTTTGAGAGTTACATTTACAAAACTTTGTATCTTCAATTTTCCTTGGTCCTTGAAGATGTAGTCTGTTCCCTCTTGATAACCCTTAGCCATTGATACAGGAGAGTAGGTATTAGACTCATTTGCTGCTCTTTCATCCTGCTTCTGGCAAGGCCTTCATATTTAACAGCTGCAGGGGCTTGCCTCTTCTAGGATTCAGGGGTGGTTTTTTTTTTTGCAGTCAGTGGTTTGTACAATTAATGTGTTTCACATCAGTTTTTAGGGTTAACCATGTTCCTAATATCCACAGTAAAAGTGGCTGGTACTGAATCATCTCATTCCGCTTTAGCTCAAGAAAATATGAAGGAGAAGAGAAGGAAAGGGAGCTATTTGCCTAGAGATTTGCCTGAAGATGATACTACTGCCTTGCCTGATCTTTGGTCGTGTTTGAAAGTTCTATTTAAAGCATTAAGGATAGAAACTTACTCTGTGAGGGTATCCTAGACTATGCAGCCTCTTAAGAAGGATTGCTCTAATTCATATGGGAGTGGGTTTCTCAAGGCTGTTTGGTTTTTGTTTTTGTTTTGTTTTTTTTCTGTAAACTACTATGGATTGCAAAGTATTTAATTACATGTTTCTATTCAATTTAGACAGGATAGCTTTTCCTTGAAAGAAAGTGGTTTGAATGACAAATGGGTAGTCTGTTTTATTTAGATCTGCTATTACGTGCTAGGTGACAACCATGTTCAAACACACAGTTCTTTGAGACAGTGACAGTGAAGCATGTGTTTCCCTCACCTTCTGATTTGGCTGGGCCTGGCACTGCTGTGAAAGGTAATTAGCTGTATTATGTGCTTTGGCAGGTAATACAAGGTGGCACTTTTCTCTAGCAGCGTAGGATCCTTTGCCTTGGTGGTGGGAAAGCCCAATACTTACACATTATCTGTTGAGTAGTCTGCACTGCTGCCAAAACCAAAGGATTATGTTGTTGGTATTTGTTTAGTTTTTTGGTTGTTGTTTGGTTGGTTTTGTATGTTTACTTTGTTTTTCTTTTCTTTTTTTGTTTTTCCTACTCTGGATCATTCCCTTGTGGTTTGTTGCACTTCATTTACCCTTTTTACCTCCAGGTTTCTTTGATCGTGTGATTTTTAAATTGATTTTTTTTTTTTTTCTTTTTAAAGGTATTAAAAGTACTGTTTGTGAACACACACTGTGAAGGCAAAATGTTGCAATTCTTTGCAATTCTTAAAACCTAAGACTGCTTCAGTGGTGGAAAGAGCAGAAACTCGTGTCTGTTCCACTTGCTGCTACCAAGTATGCACGTTACTTAGTTTGTAATGCTGTGTTGTTTTGTTTCCCAAACTACTTGAGGAATATAAACTCCTTTCCCTATCAGTTGAGTTCTGCTGCCCTGCAAATTTGATGCCACTGTTGCCTATTTTACAAAACTTCTAAACCAGTAAGGGTTGGAATGGTGCTCACAGTAACAACCACGTTCATTTTCAAGTGCAAACTCTCCCTTCTCCCTGTTGCCACCCACTCTCTTCTCCCCAGACTTCTTCATTCATGACAACTGTGCTTTGCATTTCTGGGTTTAGATTCGGGTGAGCACAGGGGAACCTTTGTTACATCTGGAAGTAATGTTTGTTTTACCCCATAAAATCCGTGGTTTGCATGCCGTCCTGGGGAAGCCAAACTGGGCTATGAAAGAGCTACCGTTGGTGCTTAACAAAGACTGCAGATTTCTTCAGTGCTAACGAGCTGTGTAGACAAGCTGACCTCTCAGGATCCTTTCAGAGGGCAACAGGAATGGATTTGTCCTTTCATGGCTCAGGTACGGGGTTAAGTTCAGCCCTTATGTCAGTGCTCCATTGTAGGCATCACCAAAAGTTGTGTCCAAGATTAAAAAGAACTAAGTCAAACTGCAGCCATATGAACAGAGTGAAGTGTTTCTACAGCAGTAAACCAGGGCTTAGCATGAGTCTCTAAGCAGTTTTCTGTAGACTGACAGCTGTATCTGTGCTGCATATGTTAGTTTTCAGATGGAGTTGCAGTTCCAACCTTCAGAAGGGTCTGTTAACATGGGTAGCTTTGAAAGTGCTGTAAAGTGGGCCAGGCATTGATAGGTAAACCAACAAAGGGTGCTTAGAAGCAAGGTGGAGACAAAGTTTTTAGTAGAGCCTGTTGCAGTAAGACAAGGGGTAATAATTTTTAACTAGGAGAGGGTTAGGGTTAGACTAGATAATAAGGAAGACGTTCTTTTATCATGAGGGTGGTGAAGCTTGGAACAGATTGCCCAGAAAGGTGGTAGGTGGCCCATCCCTGGAAATAGTCAAGGTCAGGCTGGATGAGGCTCTGAGCAACCTGATCTAGTTGAAGACGTCCTTGCTTATTGCAGGGGTTTGGACCTTTAAAGGTCCCTTCCAGCCCAAACTACTCTGTGATTCTGTGATTCCTTGAAATGTGAGAGTCAGATGGAGCCATCAGTGAACAGAGACAAATCTTTCCCTATAGCCAAAGATGACAAGATAAACGGGCTCATTCCACTGGAAGAAAATATGATTTTTGTCTTTTCTAGTCTCTTTTCACAGGAGTTGTGTTTCATGCTGAATGCTTGATGTTGGAGAACCTAGTGCCAGCTCCACTTACCCCTTTGAAATCTTTGTTCCTCTCCGTAAGAGCTCCCCTTGCAGGAACATTCAGATATGGATCCCCTGATGGTTCTCCTGTACCATCCTGGGTATGGTCATTGTAAACCCTTCAAGAAAGTTAGCTGAGTTTCATGCCATGGTGCAAAGAGGGCAGTAAGCACACACCTAACAGAGAACAGACTACACCTTGATTACCTGTTGTTCAATTTTATGTGTACGTGGTGGAAAGTTTAATGGACTTGGGTGTTAGGTTGCATACCAGAGTGCAAAGCTGGAGGCCGTGCCTGTAAAAATAAGCATGAAGGCTGGTGGAGCTGGAGTTAGGCCAAATATTCTACTAAAGACCATCAGATTCTGTGGTAATCTCATGCTGAGTGCCTTTGGGGGAAGGGCTCCTTGGGTAACGTGTGTGTTAATTGGAAATGGGAATCTTGGAGTTTAGTAATGTCTGGAAATGTCTGGCACAAGTCTGACCAAGGAAAATCTCATTAGAAGGCTGTAATTGTTTTTTGTATTATTTTTGCAACTCTTAAACTTTTCATTGATAAAATTTGCATCACTTTTTCACATAAGTTCTTTCCTGGTAATATCAGTAACAAAAGCCTGGGAGAGTTTTTCTTTTAACTTTACAGAGTAGAATGTGGCTCATGGGCAGTGCAGTTATCAAGTAAAAATAAACACAGTGTTGATTATTTGAAGGTTCTAGGGAGCAGTTTGTGCAGTTGAAATTTATGACCTAGAGACAGCATGGAAAACTTCAAATACATTCATAAAATTCACTTTGTATGTGACTGATGAATTTTGACTCATTCTGGTGAACTCCCTCCCTGAACTCTTTTTTTTTTTTCCTAAGTTGGCTGAAATCTGCTCAGCCAGTCCAGCTCAGCAATTATTTTTCCTTTTGTATTTTGGGATGCTGACAAATGGAGGAGGGAGGGGGGCATCTGTCTACATTATGTATTGACACCAACTCATGAATGCTAGAGTTTTGGAATACATTGTAGTTTATGCATCGGTCTGAAAACTGGTTTTTGTACTGGGTTTGCTCTGTGAGGCGTGTGGAAGTTGCAAGGGAGATGTGAGGAGTCTGGAGGGGAGTGGAGCTGCGTAGGCTCATGGGAGTCAGCCTTCAGAGGCCAGATATGGCTTTATTCTGCTGCCCTGCACATTCTTCCCCACAGTTATGTTGTTTCTTGAAGTCTTCCCAAATTTGCAGAGGTCAACATTTTGTTCCTTACAACAAAACGTTTGTTTGCTTTTTTGTTCTCGCAACAAAACAGCCTCTTTCTCTGATGTCAGCGTTTAATTTGTGTTTTCTCTGTGTGGAGTTTGTGGGCTGCTTTAGGCAGGAACAGTCTTACGGTCCTGAACATGTTTTATCACTGGAACACTGAATAGTTGGCATTCCAGTGTAGTAACTCAGTGTTAGCTGTTTGAAGTAGCATCCTTGCGGCTGCCTGCCGGTGGCATGGCTATTGCAGTGTGCTGTGTCTGCTCAGATACTATATGTAGTATGTGCTTTGACAGACTGAGCTGATTCCTGTTCATCTATGTTGTTTCAGTATTATAAGGGTAGCATTTTTGTTTCTGACTTGACTTTGCTTCACTGTGTCTGTCTAGATTATCAATTCACCCCTTTTTCAGCTACCTCCCAGTATTTTTAGGAGTTTGCTGAGTTGCTGTTAAGCATAGTGGCTTTGTTCCTGCTCTACTCGTACCTGGTATTCAAGATGCTACCTTTGGAAGAAGAGAGTGGAAGACAGAATTGTGTGACTGAGACCAGTGGTCTCGGGCTGCGTCAGCCTTGTGTGCCCATCCCTCCGCCTCTAACTCTGTTGCCGTTGCGCAGAAGAGGGTTCTGTGCTGTTGGGAAATGTGAATGCCGCTTGCTGGGAACATCTTCCTTGTAATGCGACTGAATAATCGTCGAAGTCCAATTTTATTCCCAGTTCCATTACCTTGTGATGCCAGGGTGTTCGTGTCGGTCTTCAGCCCGCTGGTTTTGAGGCCAGCTGTAATCCTTTTCGGGGTTGTTGTCCCCTTGTGGTTCGGGGTACACCCTACCTGCGTGCTTGCCCGTTGGTAGCAGGCCTGCGCATTGGCTGCTCCTGCAGCAACACGCGGAAGAGCCTGTCCCCCCCAGCCAGACCCGGCCCTGCTCTCTTGTACCTTGATGTATTTATTTGTGTTTACCCGGCGAGTCCCTGGGCTGTTGTTCTTCCTCTGGGAGTCGGAGGGGTGGCAGGTGCGGTCACTGAGTCGTGTCTTCAAAGGCGGGATGGAGAGCCGGGGCAGAGCAGCCATCCCCATCCCATCTGCCCGTGGTGGGAGCCCCCCGGGACCGGGCTTCCTCAGATCTCCTTCTCTTCCTCCCTCAGGGGATGCCTGCATTAAGTTGGAGTGATTTTTTTTTTCCCAGCAGCTCCTCAACAGTTTCCCTCTTTGAGGGAAGCTACCGAGTTGTAGTAATAATATTGTTGCAGCTGCCACGGGCTAGGGCCTTGAAGCCTGCTGCTTCTGCTTCAGATGTGAAGAAATGTTTGTGTGCCCAAGGCATGTCTTTTCCTGTGATAGCTTATGGTCTGAGAAGTAGAATTCTGCCTCCCTGTAAATCTTACTTTCCTTGTTATCTAGATAGAAATCCCATTGCTCCTCTGTCCTTTCACATCAGCCCGCTCTGGCAAAACAAACCTCATAACTTGCCTGGAGTCAGGAGTAAAGATTTTTTTGCAGCCAGCAGGTTGGTTACTTTTAACCTTGAAGTGCTTTGTGGGAGGCTTGTTACTCATCTCAGGGCACTGCTTTGTTTCCTTTCCTTGTTATGCAGCTCCCGTGATGTCAAGAGTAGCGTTTGAGGCCCTTACTTGTGGGGCCGTATGCAGTTACCTGCGTAAAGGAGTAACAAACCACGAATCAGCATCAAGAAAGTGATATGCATCTTGTGGGGTCATCTCTACATGCTCATTTGCCTCTGATGTGCTGCTTTGAAAGAAGAGAGGTGTAGGGAATGCCTGCTGTAGGGCCCCAGGGACTGTTAGGGTATCGGCTCTGCCCTCAAATGCTATGTATGTATTTCCGAAAGTGACAGTGACACTGTGGGCAATTTGTAGGGGTTTCAGTGGACATCATAGGAAATAAAAACAGAGGAGGAAGATTAAGGAAAGATTGGCAAAAAACAGAAATGGAAGCAAAAGCATCCAAGTACTGTGAAAACGTGGTTCTCACCCTGAAGAAGACAGGTTAGCCTTGGCTGCCTCCTGGCAGGAGACTTCCCTCCAGGATTTTAGTACTACAGAAATAACGAAACAATTTGGAATGAGTGCTTCTTGCCGATGTGTTCGCCGGTGGTTTCTTGGCATAGATGCTGTCCAATCTCCAGCTGCTGTTTGCTTACAAAACCAAGTCTCTGTCTTTTCCAGAGTGAGCAAGGACTGAAGGTCTGGAGCATTCAGATGCTTGCCTCAAGATTTTCTGTGTCTGCATTGCGTTGGCTTCCTCATCACTTTACAGGTTTCGTCTGCAATCACATCTTGTGTAGGAGTTCTGTTTGTTTCTGGAGAAACGACCCACTGTAGTCAGAGAGGCGGATGGCTGAGCTGATTAATCTGCTTCATTAATAATAACATTAGAGTCCGTCGTCATGATTGTGAGTTCAGCAGCAATATTCACCGAGCAGTGGAGAGATTTCCGTGCCCTTGAGAAGGTCAGACACGAACCCTAATAATCTGTGCACGTGCATCCCCTTCCAGTACTCGCTTCGACTTGCCACGTGGGTGTCTTTGGCTGGCAAACACTCTGCCTTTACTTCGGGGCTCGGATCTCAACCAGGTTGCAGTACGATTAAGGGCACGATCCTGGTTGGTGTTTGGGTTACCTGCGGCTTGTTCAGACTGCTGCTTGTTTGCACAGCGACTTGCAGGATCAAGCCCGTGTTGAAGAACGTGCTGGCAGCGTTATCCTTTCTGACATGGGTTGCCTGTGTCATGGTGGTTTGCTTAGGGATATAGATGTGTGTCTTTCTGTTACCTGTTTGAGGTTTGTTTCTTAAGCCATGACATCAGCCACTGGCACGTGCGGTGTGTGGCTGCCATACATAATAATGTTGAATTTTCTCTCCTCTGGCAATTGGATGGGTTTGTTTGAACTGTGGATATTGTTGTCTCAGTTTCTTCTTTTGCTTGATTTCTCCTCCTGCATTTCAGGAACTCTTCCAGTGCTCTCCTATATAGTCTTCTTTACAGTCCTGTCCAGGTTTTACAAGACTGCCTATTACAATAAATGGCTGCATTAAGCGTATATAATAGCTTACCAGGATTGTGTTTCTTAGCGTTACAACATACAGGCTTTGTCCACGATATATCTGGGGCAAAGAGGCTGTGTCCTTGACCAGGAGAGTTTTAACCATCGTGGGCAATAGGCTGTGCTTGTTCAGAAATCTAGTATTATATTTCTTCACTCATACAAACATAATTAAACAGGACTCCGTTGAAACTACAGTGAAAAATAGCGTCGAGGAGGAGGAGGAGAGGTTTCTCTGTATGTATGAAGAGAAAGAGGAAAAGACAATGTACAAGAGTCTGGTTTATATTTTTAGTTTTCTGCAGGCTAGCTTTTGGTGAAGTAGATTTTTAGCATTGGTTTCCCTTCCAGTGAGGGGAGGTGAAAAGGCTTTTGTATCTCTAGCAACTCAGTTACGATTACGGTCTCTTAAGAGCTGATCAGGAACTTTATAGAGATGCTGTATGTGCTGGGAAATTCCAATGGGAGGGGGCAAAGCACTGAAGTGGGTTTTTTTTGCTGAGGAGTAGTGCCTAGTGTTGCTGTTTGAGTCCAGCCCTTACTGGATATGGGAAAATCGTCACAAAAGCTCCTGTTGAAGGAAATAAAGCTTTTGCTAGGTCCTGTTCTTTCCAGTTGATCATTGCTCTTGGGGATTCTGGGGTTGGTCCTAGGTAGTCGCTTGCAGATGGTACCTGGAGGTTCTGCCCGTGCTCCAAGGTCACTAAAGCAGGAGGCGTAGGCTCAACCCAAAGTGCAGCTGCATGGCTTGGATGGTAGGGTTTATTTTGTATGTCATGAAAAAAGTGCAGGCGAAACCTGGAGTATTACAAGATGAAATCCTCCTTTGTTTGTGTTTTTTCAGGTACCCAGCCCATCCCTCTCCACCAAACAACACAAACACCTACGCTGCTGTATACAGTAATACGGTGGTAAATCAAAGCCCCAGAAAGAGTAACAATGGTCGAAGGTGGTTTTGCTTTTTGTCTTAATGTTACTCTTATTCTTTTCAAACGTAGTGTCTTGCAACTTTGTGAGTGATTCAGACCTGAAAAACACAATGGATCAGAAGCAGAGTGCATTTAGGTGGTTTATTGTGGCCAACCACAATGAAAAACAAATTTGAGCGTGCAGCGCGATTGTTCAAATGCGAGATGATATTTTAATAAGGTACTGATCTACTTGCTAATGGTTATTAAAATGAGGAACTTCATTACGGAGTAACATTGCAGTGTTAAATTGGCCAGGTTTTGTTTGAGTTCGAGGCAGTTGAGAGGACTGAGAACATGTAAATACAGGCTTCCTCTGCATCTGCCATCTCCTTGGCCTCAGCTATTCTGAGCAAGCAACAGCACATGTACTTATGAGCTGGCGAGACCCAGAACCACAGTAGTTCAAGCAAATACAAATGAAAAAGAGTACTGTATTAGAAAAATAATTTTCCTTATGTAGCATTTGAAAAAAAACCAAACCAACAACCCACCAAATCAAAACACAGCCCTCCTCCCTGCAAAAAAAAACCCCACAACAAAATAGTGCTGCCCGAGCCTTGGTTCTGGATTTGTTCAAGTTAAATCTATTCACAGCTCTTTTGGGCCATACTTCAATGGATCTTATTTCAATTAATTGTCTTAGTGGTGTGATGTGAAACTGTCCCAAATGATAGGAATCCAGTGCACTTAAGCATAATTAATACTAAAGAAACTGGTCTGCATAAATGGCAGAATCAGTATCCACAATAGCGATCATTTTTTTTTTCTTTTTTTACTAGAATTTATTTATTTTCTAATTTTGTGCTTCAGGGTTTAAAAAACAAATAAATAGAGCAACTTTATTGGGCCCTGGGAATTCCACACATTTGCAGGGTACTTTAGCAATTGGATGCTTTACAGCAGGAGTGACTTGTGTGCAGCAGCAATTTTTCTGGACTGTTACAGGCTACCATAGGTAAGAAGGGCAGTGGGTTTGTTTTTACCAAAGCTGATGAAAGTGATGTAGAATGTGCTGCCAGAAGGACTGCAGGAAATCTGTGTAGCTGCTTACTGGTTTTAAATTCTGCAGAAGGTTGGTTGTCAGAGGATGCCACAGATCCAGGAAGGGTTTTAAAGTTACAGAGTAGGTTGTTACGATAGCCCCTGCTCTGCAGCTCCTCTAAATAACATTCCCTAGCTGCAGTCTTTTCTCTTCTGGGCCCTTGGGGTATTGCAAGACTAACTCTGCCAGGAGGAAAAACAGCTTCATTAATACACTATGTCCGACAGCGTGAAATGTTCTCCCATGAGCTCGACTAGTGGTCTTCTGAAAGCTCCCCTTCTCGAGCTGTCCTGTACTTCCTCTTCCCTGTGCATCAGATTTTACCACGGTGCTTGTGCATCCTGGCTGCAGAGGTGTGTTGGGACCGTCTGCTGGGCTATCTGTGAGGCTTTTGTAACCTCCAAGATGAAAAGGTCCCCAGGCATTTCAGGTTTCTAGCAATAGCTTCCCCTACTGATGGGCTGAGAAGCAGCTGCTCCTGTAGGTTCTCCCGTGCAACGGGAGCCTCACGTGTTGCTATTTCAGGCCTCCTCTTAAGCCAGTCTTAAGGCTAGAAAAGCACAGAAGGCCTTGCAAAGGCACGCATAAGCTTGAAGTAGCAGTAATATCTTGCCTCGAGTGGTTATGTTGGCTTTCAGTTGCAGGGGGAGAAAATTAGGCATCGGAAGCGTCTCGGTCATTGCATCTCCAACAGTACTTAGAAGCGATGTGCAACAGATACTCCCAGCTTTTCCAGTTGAATTGTGATTTAGAATTTTCTTCCTGCTTGGGGAAGGGGGATGAGTTCCGTGAGTTGTTTGGAGGGAGAATGCAGAATGTGTTATCTTTTGACCCGACAGAAATTTGAACGCTCTTTTCCACAGCTGAAATGTCAGCCCATTTACAGCGCTGCTGTGCTACGTGACAGATGTGCTGATAAAGGATGAGTGGTTTGGGTGCTGGACAAACGCACCAAGGAGGCCGAGGTTGCCTTTGTGAGTTATTGCAATCCAGCAGAACTTTGGAGGAAGAAGTATTATCCAGAGTCTCTAGTTAGAAAACTTGAGGATACAGCAGATCTTGCCCAAACTTGCATAATGAGACCGTGTCAAAGCCAAGAAAGAAATCAGATCTCCTGACTGCATTCTGTGCGTTCATCATCATGAGGACGTTCCTCTGGGGTTTAATTTTTTTCCTTAAACAGGGAAAATGGAGGATCTCTTTAGTCCCTGGGGTGTCACAGTGTGGTCTCCCACTACTCTTGGGCGTCCTGTCTTCAGCAGTGGAATGTTGCTGTGCATGTCGCTCGCTCACAGATTGAAGCCATTTGTTTTGTTTGTTTATAGTAGACTTCTGGTGGGAAGGCAGATGGTGGGAAAGCTATTTTCCGGATCTGCTTATCCCCATTAAGTGGAATCTCACACACCACCGGTAGCAAGTAGCTGTTAGGCATCAGCTTTGAGATATTGGCATTTTAGAAAAAAGAAATGTGTGAGTTCTCGTAAGCAGCTTTGCAGCAAAACGAGCGATTTCGTGGCATGCTCTGGCTTGGTGTTTAAAATGGACATGAGTGTGTCTTTTGTTTCTATAGAGTCATTTGACCTTTTGAGACACTGGTATTTTAGGAAATGGTCTGTATTTGTTCATGTCTGACAATAAACTGCTGACTTGAATTCCCAAAATACATCATCTAAGCAATACTTAACTATGGTCTTCTTTAGAAGAGATGGCTCTAAATAAATCTCCTTTGAATGTGTGTAGTCAACATCAAAAATCAAGGTTTTCGCTTGTCTTTCTTTGCCTTGGCATCTTGGGATACTTCAAGGAACTTAGCAATTCCATTGTATGCTATTATGGTAGCAGATTAGATGAAAAGAGCGAGTCATTGAGTTCCAGAGTTTCAAAACACAATCTTTTAGATTTGGCCTTCATCTCTTTGCTGCTGCTACTTTCCGACGCTGATTTCCCAACAGGCTGAATTCACAAATTCTTAGGATTCAGGAGGAAACAAGTTAATAAATGGATGTTTTATCATGAAGACTAGAAAGCTTCTTACTCTCGGGTATCTTGTTATTCTTGCCAAGAATCTGTAGACTTGCAAATTGCCAAAGCCACATGCGTTGAGAGAGCAAAGTAAACACTGTAGAAAGGCAAGTTTTGCATTTTCTTCTTGTTCAGCCAAAGAGATTAGACCTCGATGGAGAACACTTTCATCCTAATGGGGGAGGATGGCCACAGAACCAGAACATTTTTATTTATAAGCACATACTGCAGTGTGTGTTTGAAGGAAGCGAAAAATCTGAATTAATTGGGGATTTTCTTAACAGTCAGTATCTGAAGGCCTTCTGGGGCACTTCCCTCCAGGTTTGTGGTGTGAGGCAGACTGGAGTTGCCCCTCTTTTCGGTTGTAGCCTGACTGCCAAGATGTGAGGCATCTTCAGGTGTGCTCACCTCTCAGCACGCTGTATGGGTTCTTGGTGTAAAACCAGCCTATTTTTAGGGTATTTGGCCTGAGAAACCGGTTTTCAGAAGGTTTCTGACCAATTCCAAAGGAGAGGAGAAAGTGTGCCTTGATTAGAAATGATGAGTCTTGAGCCCAATTACTGAAGTACTGAGTTCATCATAGCAGAAGTTGTATGACAAATTGTCAGCAGGAGCTACTTCTGTTTCATCCTAGGGGTAGTAAACACATCCAGAGACTTTCATTGTTCATCCTTTTAGTCTCACGCTACTTGTTTTGCCACTGCAGTCCAGTTTGTTCCACTCTGTTTTAAACGGGACAGAAAATGCCCTGTGAGTTCACGGCTTGTCTGTGCATATGCATGCGGTGGAACGTGGGAAATCTTGCTCTCCTAGCTTTCTGCTTGGGACTAAATTTGGTTAGCATTTAGCAGAAGATTGCTTTAGACAGAAAAGCTACCTAGGGAAGTGTTGCAGGAATTAGTATTTTTAATTGGTGACTGTGGAGGCAATTCAGTGCTCTGGCTGAAGCTGTTGTTGAGTAACTCAGACTCCTTGTGCCTCTGTTCCCATTTAAAATGCATATCACAGCACTTCCCTCTAAGAAGAACTGAGGAGAGAAATCCAACCAGTGATTGTGAGGTGCTAAGGTATCACTGCAAAGAAGCCACTTGACTAAATGACTATAGGTCTGTGTAAATCTGTTTTTCCTCTGTAGTTACTAACGAATGTACACCAAGTACCAGGAACCTGCAGCTTTTGCATACAGCCTTTACACCTCCCCAGGAGTCCCTGGTTATTGGGAAATCATGTTTCACCAGGTGTTATGTGTTTCATGGCTGTGGAGAGAGACCTACCAAACACTTGAGGCTTAATTAAGCTTTGATCAGTACCTGAAGGCAGGATGGAATGGGGTTTTTGGACTCTTTTGCCACCTGGGTGTATTTGAATGCAGCCCTGGCAGCTGGAGGGGAAGTGTGGAGAGCTGTGGGGCACCTGGGAGCGGGCTTGATGAAGGCAGGTTAATTGTGCCCTGTGCCAACCTGGTAATCGTCGGTGCACGGCGTCGGTCTTCATTCAGCTCGGTGGTGAATGGGACCTCACAGAGTAAACCACCACGTTACTCCGCCTGCTTTCCAAGGGTAATTAATGGCAAGTATGCTTAGAATCTGGAAATAAAAGCTACGCTTACACATCTGCTGAGGATCCACAGCAGGGTTTAAACTGGCTGGAATCCTGATAGTAAATCTGTCCTTTGACAGAAACCTGTCAGAAGCCTTCGGGTTTCTTCTCTGTGAAACTCTTCTGTGCCTGAGGCTTTGAAGACAAGGCACGAAGCTCCTCCTTGGCTGAGGGAGCGTGGTTCAACTCCAGCCTTGCCTTCACGGGGTTTTTATGAGTGCTTAAGGGCTGCAGCAAAGCTCGTGTGACATTCGCCATGCAGATGGAGTTGGTTCTTCAGGAACATCTGTGTCCTTTTCCCTTTACCTCCCCCAAGTGAATTAGTCACAGAAATATCGTGTAATTGGACTTCCTTTTAAAAAAAATGTTTATAGGAGGCTTTCAGTTATGTAGAAAGGGCTGCTTGCTACTTGATGGTGGTTGCTGAGAGAGATCCAAAAGGTGTTTCAGGGTCTATGTACATATTATTCATTGCTACAGTTAGGCTTGTTTGTTTTTGCATAAGTATTAAATGGGAGGGTAATATACAAGCAGCAAAAGTATGTTAAAAAGAAAAATCCATTATAATGTTTTGTTCTCGTTCAACAGACGTACATTGGCAGTGTGGTGATATCAATAAACCCCTACAGATCTCTACCCATTTACACACCAGAGAAAGTGGAAGAATACAGAAACCGAAACTTCTATGAACTCAGTCCTCACATGTAAGTACGGTGAAGAAGTTTTAGTTTTCATTCTGTCTTGTACCAGATGGTCCCAGCTGTCTCTCTCCTCAAAAGGCCTGCGTTGACTGAAGCCAACAAGGCAAAACTCACACCACCACCCTCCCAAAATGAGTTTTCATTAGTTGATCCTTATTTTAAAGGGAAGCCGAGATGAGTTACTGTTTCTGTTTCATGTATTTAGATCCTGGCATGTGCGTTTCAGTGCCTTTTCCTGTCATTGTTAGCAGTAGCCTTTATTACTGCATTGTAAAGTAAGTAGTCTGTTTTCAAGGACATCTGTTTCTTTCAAAGTCCAGATTGCCTTGTGAAAGCCTCTAGGTGTTAAACACGTTTGAGCTGTATAGTGTTACTTTTGATATCTGAAACTCTTAATTTCTCTTTGCAAGATGCAAAAAAAAACCCCAAAAAAAAGAAAAGGAAAGGAAAAAACCCCTCATGGTGAATGCAGAAACACTGAACATGCCTGAGTGGTAACTGCAGGAAAATAAAAGTTCAGTCTCCTCTCTCCTGTGCTGGGTGGAAATGAACCAGTTCTGGGAGGGCAGCCAAAGTGCCATAAATATATAATGCAAATTTTACGGCTCAAATATACATCATATATGCAAACACATAATATTGCAAAATATGATTTGCATACGATGTAAATTCCTAGTCTAATTTTAGGAATAGAAGGCTGAGAAGTAGGTATGTAGTCTAATTCTGACTTTTATTCACCTTCTGTAGTTCCTCTACAGGAGTGCATAGAGCAGAGTCATCAAAGGCCTTGCCTTGTGCTTACATAGAACTGACATGACCTGTGTTTCTGTGATTCTGTGTTATTTTGGCCTGGTCAGAATTATTGAGAGGGATGCAACATGGTTAAGCCCTGTCTGTAATAGGACAAGATTTTGATCAGAGGTGTGGGTGCTATGGCTGAAAATGAAGTACCCGGTCTTCAATGTCTGTATGTTGCAATAATCATTTTATCTTGCTGGACATCATACTGGTGAGACTAAAGGCAGCTGTTTGGGGATAGAAAAGTGTTTTCAGTGTGTTGTGTGGTTTCCATCTGACTTTGCAATCACGCATTCGGGATACTGACTCGAGTGATGAGCAGTTGGATAAGTGTCTCAACATGGCCATAAATTTATGCATCTTCCTTCAGTGGTAGCTCTTCGGTTAAAAGGAAATTACTTGCGTAGAGAGTTCTGGAAGGTATTTTGTCCTGATGAATTTTTTGCCTTCACACTTCATCTGTAACTTTTCCAGATTAATTGGCTGTTTGCATTTCATGCAGTGTAAGATTGAATGTGATTCTGGTTGTTCTTGTCCCTCGTGGATCTGAACTCTGACTATGTTCAGGTTTTATTGCTTCGGTTTTATTTAGCAAGCACAATTGCTGCTAAATTAACACAGTTGCTTTCTAAAAGAACTTTCTGCTCTGCTAACTTGGTTCAGCTGTACTAAATTTGCTGTCATACGATGGAGTGTTTTAGAAATGAAATCTGGGAGTTAAAGTTTTTCCGACGTTCTGAAAGTCGTTACTGTGGACGTGGTTTTGTGTTGAATCAAGCACATAGTAATATATTGATCTCCACGTTTTTTCAGCTCTCTTGAGAGGTGGTGTTCTGCAATGGAAATGCTCAACAGTTGTTCTTGTATGTATTAAGAGAGTCTTAATTTGGTAGAAAAATGTTTCATAAACATCATTCATCACAACTGACAATAGCTGTATGGTCAGGCTGCCATCTCAGAAAAGAAGTTCTGGGGTCCAAACACTAGAAGTCCACTTTGAGAGCAGTAGGTTGAAGTGAGAAAATGTTGGATTTTAACTCGACTGCATGATGGTAATAGATTTCCTTGGAAGTTTCAATGGAGTGCCAAGTCATGAAAAGTGTAAGATTAATTTGTCTTGGACGGATATGATCTCTCCACAAATGTTCTTTATTTGCTGTTGCTTCTGTACAAAAGTACTGTCCTCAGACACCTGCTAAGTAGACAAAATATCTTTAAAAAGACAGGGTTTGGAAAGAGTCTTCGTTATGGTTTCTTTCACAGATACAGTGTTTTCTTTTCAAACTGTAGAAATATCCAATGATCTTACTTTATGGTGACCTTGATTCCCTTCCCATCGGTCTGCAGATGCTTATGGGAACTGAAGAATCAAAAGAGAGTCACTTATCTCTGCTAAAATTGTTAATCTTCTAACCATCTTTAAAAGATGCTTTTCAAATACCGGAGATGTACAAGCGCTGCGTAGGTTGCCTTACACTCTATCTGACAAGCCTAAAGAACTTTTCATCCTCTTTAATGTAGCTTAAGGATTCACATCAGTCTTGTTGCTCAGTCTGTGACCACAGAGCTGTCACTTGAACGCTGGTTAACACACCATGAGGTAAGCTGGGTGGCCATATAGTTCTGTTGCAGCCAAGACTAGGCTGTTCACCAACGGGGCACTTGCCTACCATGCTGGTCAGTACAGGCCAAGAACTGGGTTTATAACAGAGCCAGCATCATCCCAGCCTTGGGATTTGCAGCTAATTCTAGGGTTGACTGCTCTGGGAGTAGCAGGCCGCCGTTAAAAGCAGGGTTCAGGCATATCTGGGGAGATTGCTACACTTCACAGGAACCTTGCCATCTTCAAGGTGGTTTTTCTTAGCTGCTCAGGAACTTTAATGAAGACGTGCTGTGAGACAAATTGCTGTTTGTGGGGTTTCCTCTGACGTGGGGGTAAAAAAGCCCCACATTGATTTGTGGAGATATACATACTTATTTGTCTTTGATGTGTAAATCTCAGCTGAGCCACGGCCTCTTCAGAAGAACTGATTATGGGTAAGCCCACTGTACCATTTCAGCGTGCTCTGGGCAAAGACTTGGGGTTCCTGTTGCATAACCCTGAGTAAAGCAAAACTCTTGCCTGTTTGTAAGGTAACTAATGCATATGACCTAGAAAGCGAGTCTAGAAATAGAGTGATATATAGCCTGTTTCTTATTTCGGCGTTTCCTTTGTACAAATAATCTAATTTTGTTACTAGTGCTAGCTAGAAAAATGCAAACAATTTGTTGCACAACGTTCTAGCAGCGGTTTGGTTTGGCATTCCTATAGACAGCAGGTCTGTATGGCACCAAAACTCTTCTGTAAGAGACAAGCGTGCTGTCACGTGTTGGCATGATATCTCAGAATCTCTGCAGTCTGTACTTTTGGAGAGAACCTTCAGGTTTTGGGAATCCCAGGCTTGAAGTGTTAGCATCTCTGGAGCAGACTGCCATGGGATGTTCCCAGAGCTCTGGCTCCGTGCGGGAGCTCCTGGGAAATGAGGAATCTAAATTGTGTGTTGGTTATTTTCCAGTAGTTTTGTATGACCTTCTGTCTATGCTTGAGGTGCATCCAAGTGTTTCAACGTGATGGATTGGTGTAGGGAGGATGTACTTGAGAAGGAGAGCTGTCCCAGTAAAGTAACAAGCTTGGTGATCAGATGGAAACAGAAGGAAAAAGAGAAGTATATAATGACATGAAGGAAATCCATACCTGGAGATTTTTTTTCTATATATGGTCACTGAAGGAAACATATAGGAGTGAAAAAATCTGTTCATGTGTTTTAGCCCTAATCTGAAAGAGGAGGGTAGTGAACATCTAGCCATCTGCTCTGGCTTTCCTCAGGAGAGTCTGTGAGAGTGACTGACGCTTTCAGTGACGCCAGTTAGTACTTAATTACTGGGTTTGGGCAGGGCTGGGTTTTTTTAATGGTCTTTGGAAATGAGAGTTAAGGCCACAGACACACTTTGAATGGGCAGCCAAACTAAATTTCTGGCAGAAAGTTTCTGGTCAGGTGATTTTTGGATAGTGTTGTTCCTGGTAAAATTTGATCATAGAGATTTGATTTGAATAGTTCATTTCTCTCTAAATACACCAGTGTTGTTGTGGCACCATGTAATAATGGAATGCTTATTTTCTTAGTCCGTGGCTATTTGCATAGATGTAATAGGAAGTTCATCAAGCTTTTAGATTGTTTTTTTGGTTTTGTTTTGTTTTTTTTAATGTTTTGTTAATCTTGCTGCTTTTTGTCTTTATCTGTAAGGCAGGATAAAACTTGTCTCTGACTTGATAGGGCAGAGTATGACATTTCAGTGTTCAAACAGTTTGCTGCCTGATTTTTTCAGTACTTCTGCTCTTTCAGTTGATGTAATTACTCTTCCAGTTGATGTAACTGCTGTTTTGCTTACCTTGTGGGTAAGCTAGACAGGAGGGAGAACCAAGCTGTCGATCTTGCTGATTTACATCGACTTCTCCCAGTGACAAAGGCAGCTGCTGGTATCTCTGAAGTTAGGGCAATAGGAAAAAAAACCAGTTTATCATACCATTTATTTGTAACCATCACGTCATATCCTTTCCCTACCAGTAACAGGTTTGCTTTAAGGGATTGTAGAGTAGGTGCTTTCTTGAATTTCCTATCTTTACCTTGGCTCCTGGCTCCTGGTAGCTCCTCATCTCTGGGAGGTAGGGTGGCGTGTGGCTTTTTGCTCCCCTTCCTATTCTGAAATGCCTTTCCTGCTCACGTTAGAAGAAGCACAGATTGTTTTAAATTGAGGGACAAAATAGCAAGTGCCAACTGTGCTGCTGATTGCAAGCTGCAAACAAGAGTTCAGAGTCCATGTGCTTTTTTTTTTTTTAACTATGCACTGAAGTATTTATGGTGGAAAAACTGGGAAGGTAGGAAAATACCTGCAGAAGGCTTTTATCAGACACCTATTGAATTCCACTGAAGCAATTTTCCTGTATATTTTATTTACTTCTTATTAGTTATTTTAGGTCAAATATTTCTAATGAGACAATTGCATTAAAAGCTTTCAAATTTAGAGAGATTTGAACTTTTACAGCTGGCTTGTGAAAACCAGCTTACCTTTATATAGGACAGAAACTCAAAAGTGTCAACCTGATGCCTTTTAAAATGCAGGAATTAATAACTTACTAATGTTCCCAATTTCAGTGGTCACCATCTTCATAATTATTGGGACAAATCATCGCTCTGCAGGTATCTGAAGTTACTCTGACAGTACAGTTTCCTCTTTCCTTTTCAAGTTGTGAGCCAATGTAAGCAGTGAATATACAAGTTATGTTTTTGCTTCTGGCTTTTGTTTGCTGGTATTCCAGGATTGCGTGTCTCTGGAAGAACCAGGGTTACAGTAACTCTTTTTCCTCCTTGATTTAAAGCAGGTATTTTTGTCTGGAGGGCATGATGAAGTCCCAGCTGTGAAAGTGGTTTTCACCTGTATGTAAAACTAAGCTTTTCCCCATAGGTGGGAGGCTGTTAGGATACAGTAGCTATCTTTGTTTGTTGAAGAAGAGGATTTGGGGTGAGAGCATGTGCCTTAGTTTAGTGTCCTTCATTGCCCCGGTATGTTTATTTTAACATTTCCTTTTCAGTTTGTCATTTCCTCATCTTAATTTGCTTTCATTCTGGGGAGGATTTTTTTGGTGTTTGTTTTTTTAAAAAAATAACTCCACCACCAGCAGTTTTGTTCACCTTGAAGTATCATCTTTTTACAGACTTTTTACAGACCCTTTGTTCTTATTCCTAATAATTCCTGACTCAGTTTTTTGGACTTGTTCGTGTGGCTCAGCAGAGGGCCTCTTTCAGAAGAGATTTATAGTCAAGGGAAGATGATCACTTCAGAGGCTTGTTGGAAAAAGTAACCACGGGGCAGGGAGGGAACATCTATGGCCGACAGGAATCATTAATAACAATTAGAGAGGACTGCCAGTACCTAATTATTAAATCCATGCTAGAAATGACTTGAACGAAGTGTGGAGGGGAACCCTACAGAGAATATCGAAGTCTTACTTTGGAAGGAGTCAGGCTTATTATTCTCTTAACCTCTATAATGATAATAATTGACTACTGGATATGGTGTATCCATGAGTGTAAATCCCTCAAGCATAGAGATGAAAAGGGGATGAAGCACCACACTTCTTCAAGGGTCAGAAGGAGCTCATGTCTGCAAAGGGCCTCTTCTATTGCAGGCTGCTGACACACCACCCATGGGAAGCAGTTGCCTAAATGTTGCATTTGATAGGAAACCTCAGCAAGTCCTTCTGAGAAAACAGAGTTTTGGTGATGACAGTCGTGATGTGGCCATATTGAAATATGTGCTGTTCAATGTATTCATCTGTGCTGTTCAATACATTCATCAATGACCTGGACAGAGGGATAGAGTGTACCCTCAGCAAGTTTGCTGACGATACAAAACTGGGAGGAGTGGCTGACATGCCAGAAGGCTGTGCTGCCATCCAGCGTGACCTGGACAGGATGGAGAGCTGGGTGGGGAGAAATTTCATGAAGTTCAGCAAGGGCAAGTGTAAAGTGCTGCATCTGGGGAAGAACAACCCCGTGGATCAGTACAGGTTGGGGGCTGATCTGTTAGAGAGCAGCTCTGGGGTTCTAGGAGTCATGGTAGACAAGAGGATGACCATGAGCCAGCAAAGCACCCTCATGGCCAAGAAGGCCAATGGCATCCTGGGATGCACTAAGAAGAGTGTGGTCAGCAGGTTGAGGGAGGTTCTCCTCCCCCTCTACTCTGCGCTGGTGAGGCCCCACCTGGAATACTGTGTCCAGTTCTGGGCACC
>WTSP01004513.1:120655-160498 GCA_025331215.1 Actenoides lindsayi | reverse complement strand
GAGCAGTGAACAGGCTGCCCAGGGAGGTTGTGGAGTCTCCTTCTCTGGAGACATTCAGCAACCCACTTGGATGTGTTCCTGTGTGACCTAATCCAGGTGACCCTGCTCTGGCAGGGGGGGTTGGACTGGATGATCTTTCTTGGCCCCTTCCAACCCCTAACATTCTGTGATTCTGTGAAATGGTGTCTGATTCTCCAAAGAACATTTTGGAAGTGCTTTGTGAACTTGAAGGCTTAAAGTCTAACAGAAGGCTTCTCTCGCATACAACGGTAAAGTTAACTTCTCCCTGAAATTTGAGCAGGGCTATTTTAGTTGGTTTGGATAGCACAGAATGCAGCCATCTCACCCCAGTGCTTCAGAGGTGAATATAGGCTTGTTGACAGGAACAGTAGTCGCCTGTTTGCTGCTGGTGTTAGATTGCATGAAATTTTGTAATAATACATAATAATACAGGAACTGATTTATAGCAGGAGCTGTGGTTGTAAGAGGAGGCTCAGAAAATGCACTCAACACCCAAGAAGTATAAAGAGCCTGGAAAAGCAGCGTAGAGATGAATGCACTTTAATTTTTAAAATGGCCTGGAGTGACATTTAGATTGGATTCCAAAGTTCATTGGAATGAGCCTTTCCGTTGGTCCTCTTAAGTAGCACTGCCTAAATTAAGAAAAGGCCCTTTAAATTCTTTTTGTACGTCACTGGTGCTGTCGTTCTTCTGTGTCTGGGACGTGGGATTTCCAACACGACAATGCACATTGCTGTGTGTAGGCACGGAGCTTTCGCCCAGGTGAGGTGGAGCTGCCAGAGCTGCCTGCCCACAAACTCTCCCACATATCAGGCAGTTGGGCAGTGTGGAGTCCAGGTGGATTTTTGTGTGGCTGTGGCATTTAAACGCTTCCTAGGCTAAGGAAGGAGTATATATAGGCTGCAGAGGATGCTAAAAGCATCAAGACGAAACTGCTCCCAAAATACTCCAGGAGGCAGGGAGTATTCTGCCTCTGGTCTCGCCTTCCAGCATCCTTCCATCTCTCAGAAGCTACAGCAGCATGTGCTGCTGTGACAGAATTATTCAAAAGCACCAGATCCACCGGCTCACAAATCATTCCGTTCTCCACAGCCGTACCAGTTGGCAGCACTGTCAGTCACAGCTCCTGAAGTCCTGCTGCCAGAGGCCCCTCTCCCTGGGCAGGACTCACCTGGCTCCAGTAAAGCCTCTGCTCATCCATCACTTTCTCATTTGGAGGGCTGTGTGTGGTCCCAGCCAGCATTCGCTTGCCCGCTGGGTTTTCTGAAGAAGCTTGCAAAAAATGCAAGAATTGGGTACCTTTAAAACGTGGTGGGTTTGTAAGGGAAACAACTTGAGATCTGCTCCAGATACAGCTGTAACTCTATAATTGCCTCCGTGGTGTGCAAAGGAAAATCGTCTTGGGGCATCCTTCGTGAATTGACTGCTGGCCTAGAGCCTCAACAAATTCAGCTTGCTTTCAGAACTGTGTTCAAATATTTACTCGTACCTCTGTACACAGCATACTTGCACATTTGACTTCAGTTATGTCAGGGATTGAGTCTCGGATGTTTTTAGTTATCCGTGACAATCTCTCTTCTTTTTTTTTACATGTGAGTGTATTTATTATAGTCTGTGTTTATTTGTAAGCAGAAAAAGCTTGGCGTTTGGCTAAATTGTTAGAGCAAAGATAATTAAAAAAAACCCAACAAAAGAAGTGCTTTAATACATATTGGATAGTTGGAGATGTGTGGTAATGCTCCAGTAGTTTAAACTTTTTTTGCCAGATCCTTTTTCTCTCATTTTCCTGGAACTGGAATACTCTGGCTAGTGTTCCTATTATGGCATTGATATTTTTAGGACATAAAATGCTTTTTTTTTTAAATTATTTTGGATTACCATAAAGTAGAACCTCTCTCATATACACAAAAGGCTTTGGAAACCTTTCAGTATGATTGAATTTTGTGAATGAAGGGGGCATTTAATTAAATAAAGGAAAGGACCTGTGGCCGTTTTCCAGTTTTGTGATGCAGCTCTCCAGATTTGTCAGCACCTCACAGCTCATCTCTTCTCAACAGTTCAAAGAGTTCTTCTCCTGGCTCTTCACTTGTATTTCTAAGCTAGAACTAAGACTGGCATTTTTTTGTGCTGCTCAACAAAATGAAGTTGTTCTGATGAGAACGTTGACAGATGTTACAGTAGGACTTGGAAACAAAGCATTTTTTAGCACTTCGTGCGGCTTGAAATGTTAACTTGGTTTTTTAAAGATCAGATATCTTAAGTTTTCTTTTCATTAGAATTCTGGGACTTTCTGAACCCTGGAAAGAAGGAGACGTATTTCTAAAGGACATGTTGCTGTGTTTCACTTGTTAAATGCAGGATGAGAAGTGAGGGCAGGTAGAGGCCCTGTCAGAACTGAGAGAACTCTTATTTTATGCACTGTGTGTACACAGACCCGAATTTTCATTATGCCTCTCCTGAATTGGTACTCTCTTAAGATCTGGGGTTTCCAATCACAATTAAGAACAGCTGTCATCCTTTCAGTGGAAGTGTCTCATTATGTTTAATGGTTGTCTTTTTTTTTCCTTTTAGCAATTTATAACACGCCAGGATATGCCCATCTGCTGTGCTAGGAGCCTTTGTCGTGATTTTAAGTAGAGTGTAAAGAAGGCTAATATTTAAAGCCTTAAACTTCAGTAAAATTCCATCTCTTATACTGAATGCTTTCCATTCAGTCTCTTTTTATTGGCAGCCTTCTGTGAAAGGCTGTGATTTCTTCATCTCTGGGTATGTCATGGTTAATGTAGTTTGGGTTATTAAAGATAAACTTTTTCATGTTATGCATCAGGAAATACACAGTCTTAATATTTACTGTCTAGCACACTGAATAATCTTGTACTTATGTTTTGAGTAGATAAGAGAGCTGGGACTGGGGTTTACAAACAAAGCTCTGAACTATAAAGACAGTTTAATTGTGGTCATTTCAGTGAATTAGTTCAAATCTCCATTTTCCTTGTACATGCAAGTTTCCTTTTTATGCACAACAGAAAAGATTTTTAGTCGTTAAACCTTAAGGAGTTCAAACTGCAACTGATGATAATGACTCCAAGATGATTCTTAGTGAAGATGTATCCACAGGACAAAGAAACGTGTGCAGTTGCCATCCTCCCTTGAGTGTCAGCAGAGCAACCAGGGAGACAGATGAAATACATTGTCCCTGGAAATAGTCCAGGTGGGCTGAACTGAAGCGTGGTGTTTGAGCAGTCCGAGGAAGTTTTTTTCATTTCTTGTTTTGACCGTTTGTGTGAAGACAATTTGGGACGTTATCTCCACAAATCTCACACGCAAACTTGGGCAAACGCCTTTTCGTAGGCTGAATAGACACGTTAGCTTGACGTTGTACCCCAGTTAATAAGCTTTCAGGAGCTCAGATAAGCTTTAGCATCCACTTTGCTTGTAAGAGGTACTTTTATTTGGAAAAGAGGGCTGGGAAGCAAAAAATAAGTTGCGCAAGCCTTCTTAGCTTCTTAACAAACTACTTGGTTTGTTCAGAGGACATTAGGATTTTCTTGCAAAATTAAGAAAAATCAGTAACTCCTCTGAGTAAAGTAGCAACGTGTGATTACCTAGTGTTGATGTTGGCCATCAGATGTTTTCCAGGTAATTGAGTTACTTCTATTAGCAGTTTTGTCCCTGTTGTCTCCGATCAACTTGCACGCCAGCTTTTGTGCTACGGAGCCTACATTTCAAATCTGATTGTTAGCAACCTACTTTAGTTTACAAATACCTGTGAGCATGTGAATAGTACTTGTATTTCTCCAGTGTTGTGATTTAGTGGAGTACTGAAGATTTTTTTCAGGTGGCAAACTGTCTCCTTCCCTTGCAGTCTGTCGCACTGATGTGTGGCTGACATTTCTTTACCCACCTCACCAGGGAGAGCTGTGAAGTCACTTCAGGCTGTATCTTTTTAGGAGCACTTAGGTGTCTGCAGCACACTTGGCTTTAGTTGTGCTATGGTTGTCCTGTGAGAGGAGACCTTTGAGTCGCTTCCTATGAAGTGGTTATGTGAAACTGGGCACCTCACTTCACTGTCTTCCTCCGAGTCCTGGAACGTGTTTAATCACTTTAAAGGAATAAATTTATTGTTCATTCTTCGTTAGCAGAGCAAAACAAGCTTGTCTGAGAGTATTGATAGCTCTGCAGTTAGTAGTATTTGCAGTGAGAGAATTCCCTACATGAGCACATGGTAGCTTACTGTGGAAGCCAAAACTTGACTTGCTGTATCTCTGCTCTCACTGCATCAGTGAGAAATTGCTTATTTCTACTTCCTGGCTTCAGGGTGATGCTTTTTAGGGCTGCAAATAAAAGAAGGGTTTTCTTTTTGCTGAGCTGGAGTGCATTTTTTGAGGCAGCAAGATGGAACACTGCCTGTTTGCTAAACATTTTTCCATGTTAAATCTTAAAAGCAAGACTCCCCTCTCCTCTGCCTCAGGAAAACCTGCAGTTTTTACACAAAACATCTGTGCTTTGCTGCTGATTTGTACCAGCTCAAACTGTAAGGCCGAAAGATACATGCTGTTAATAAAGGGGAAAAAAAGGGGACTAAAAGTCTATCCCCATCTGTACAGGAAAAGCCAAGCTATAATGATCGTTGTTCCTCTAAAAGGATCATAGAGTCTTTCTAAGTATTTCACTTCACCTGTACTCCGAGCCTGGTTTGTTTGGGGTTTTTTTAACAGCTAAACACTAAAAAAAACCCCAACACAACACAAAACCCACCACCTCACCATCACACTAGAGCATGTCCTGAAGCGCCTCATCTACATGGTTTTTGAACACCTTCAGGGATGGTGACTCCTCCCCCCCACCTCCCTGGGCAGCCTGTTCCAGCACCTGCCTACTCTTTCAGTAAAGACATTCTTCCTAATGTCTAGTCTAAACCTCCCCTAGTGCAACTTCAGCTCTACTCCTGTTGTTATTTACTTGAGAGAAGAGGCTGCACCCACCTCACTACAGCCTTCTTTCAGGTAGTTGTAGAGAGCAATAAGGTCTCCCCTCGTCCTTCCCCTTCCCCAAACTAAACAATCCCAAGTCCCTCAGCGTTTCCTTATGTGACTTGTTCTCCAGCCCCTTCACCAGCTTGGTTGCCCTTTGCTGAACTCACTCCAGCATTGTCCTCTAATTAAAGTCACAGAAGCCAAGCAAGGGAAACCAGTTTGCACCTCCCTTTTCCTTACTCCTCTGCTCAGCTGTCTGACCGCTTGATACTCCATTTGAACTGCGGAATGATCTTATTAATGGACTAAATCCTAACTTTTACAAGCCCAACCTCAGGGATTGAGGTTGGGCTTCAGAAGGTCCATGGAGAAACGCAAATCTCTCCCCACCAGCATATCTGGTGTGCCACGAACCTGGCCTTGTGTAAGTGCAGCCAGGCTGGCAGTTCATGGGGAGGTCTGGAGTTTCTGACACAGAACATGGCTACCAGAAAGGTTCAGCATATACTTTTGCAGTAAAACTACTGAGTGTTGTAGGGAGTTGTCTGGTTTAAGCAGTCATTAGATGAAGCGTACCAGCACTGATTTAGGAAATAAACTACATCTAATTAAATAGGATTTTTAAGAAAACAATAGGAAACGCTTCCTGTACTCCCCCTCAAGGATATTGCAGCCCATTAAAACGACTGGGTTTGTAGACAGAAATGCCTTTTCCCCCAAGAAACTTCAAATCCTTGCAGTGCACGTTAGGGAAGACTGACTTGCTGTAGGTCTGTAAGAGGCTCAGCTGTGTCCTCCTGTGTGATCTTGGCTGCCTGGGATTAATGCAGCCCAGGATGTCAGGTGAAAGATTGTTTTGGTTGTAAACTCATCTAGCTAATGCTGTGCCTTGGAAGTGGGAGTTACCAGTTCATGCTGGACCCACGGGGTAGTATGGCCGAGGAGGTGATGGTTACGTGGCATCCAGCTGGCAGGGTGTCAGGGAAGGGGACTAGTCAAACGGGCATCCAAGCCAAGCTGCTCTCATGGAAAGCAGATGACATTGAAACACTTTCTTCCCTCTCCCCCTGAGTTTATGCCTAGATCTACTCTAGCTGCTCCGGAGACGAGTTCGCTGTTTTAATTCCCTTCTGTAGTTAAACTAAGTCAGGAGTTTCATCCATTGGCTGCGGGTGTTTACGGGGTGTGCAGCTGGCAGTGCTCCAGGGTTAGCTCCATTTGGTATGCCCATAGGCTTTCTGTGAATAATGCATGTTATTGGGAAAGGGGACAGACCTGTGGGCTTTGTTTACCTGTAGCACCAAAACTCTGTCTGCCACCATACTAGGTTACTTGGGAGGACCCAGCCTTGGAGCCGTGCCCGGGTCATTTTCCTGACAGTCTGCTGGGCATATTTTACTGCCAGTTTACAGGACTGAGCTGTTGAATGTGATCTGGACGTGCTTCCTGGGCTTGGTAGAGTTCAGTAAAATTTAGAGGGAGGATTCGTTTTGTAGGCTGGATTGGAAAGTGTCATCCTCAGAGATCCTGTTTTTCACAGGCTGAAGGAATATAATGCACCAGCTGGGTCATAGGCTCCTGTAAAGGGCATTTCTTGCTTTCCATCATACTAACGTGCAGCTCTAAACAGATGCCTTGGATGTAGTTGAATGAGGTAGGCAAATCATAGGCTGTACTCCTGGCTTTTTTTGAACGGTGAAAGGTATATAAGGGAAAGACTGACTGTCCCTCAGTAAAAAGGAAGTGATCCAGAGTGATAAAGCCTTCTGCTTGCTTGCAGGGGAAACGTATGCCATCCTGGGAGAGGGAAAAGGACTGGGAGCAGACTGGGCTGTGGTGAGCTGTGGGGTTGTGCAGGCACGGTTATTTGGGAAGGAGCATTGGGTGGACCTCTTTGCAGCAAGGTTTTTGAGGCTAAGTCCATTAGACACATCTGCAGTTTGCTTCATCCTAAGAAAGGCAACACTTTCAGAAAGAACATTTTTCTTCTTTTTGTCCAGACCTCAGAATATTGGCCCAAATCAATGCTTCTGCTAAACACGCAGCGTGTATGTGAGCAATGGAGGGTATATTATATTCCCAGGCTACTGGAAAAAATAAATAAATCCCTGTCTTAGTATTAGGCTGTTTTAAAGTGTTTTACTCTTGTAAATCAAGAGTCACTTTGTCTGTCCTCTTCCCCCTCGCTTCCTCTCGCTCCCTTCCCTTCCCTAAATTATGCCGCCTGCTTCCAAATCAGATGGGCTGATTTACACAGCTCTGGGCTTTATTCTGCATCTAACAATGTCACAGTTGCCAACGTGAATAACCAAGGGGGGAAGCGTATGCAGGAGGTACCCTTCTGCTGTGTGTATTAGCCACATAGTATTTCTGATAAAACAGGATTCTCTTGTTCACTGTGAAAATAAAAACGGAGAACGTGAATAGGAGAAAATGCTCTTCCATCTGCCTTAGTGCATCTCTTTATCCTGGTGTTTAAGCTTGTTTTATTTTGGCCCTGATTGGCATTTTTCAAAGAGCAGCTGCTTGCCTGCGAAGGTCTAGCCGAGCTGATGCTCCATCAATTTAGCTGTTCCTTTATTCACTCCAGTGGCAGCCTAATCAACCTTTTCTTTTCAAGTGTGTCAAAGTGCTGAACAGGAGACAGTTTGTAATTAGGGAGAATGGGAGTACACTTTTTTTATCCTTAGGGCAGTTAGATGAAATGATTCTGCACTCTGGGCTCATACTATAAATAATCTCTTACGGTTGTTTTTCCTGAATGGTGAATTTTCCACTGAACTTCAATGAGTGGGGGGAACCTATATAGCAAATAGTGATGATTTACAGTGTAAAACCTCAAAGCACTTCAGCAAATGTACTTCCACTGGTTCTAGCTCAAGTTATTAGGAATTTTTATACCCAAACTGTGATTCTAATGTTTTCCCACTGTGTTGTGAGAAGAGGAAATAATTTGTTTGCTGCTACCCTGTTACACAGCATTTCTATGCATTCAGAAAAAAAAAGGAATTTAAATTATGGTCTTAATTAAATTTGAAAGGATTAAGATAAATTGCATTTTATGTCAAATGTACATTAAAAAGGTGTGTGCAATTTACATTTTCCTGCTGTTGTTTTTAGTTTAGCATGGTATGTAGTCTTTGATAAGCACTTCTAATATCCTGCCAGTGTGTTTAAACGCTTTTGAGCAGAAATGAAGTGGTAGCAGGGCTCTGCTTCACGAGGAGCTGGAATGGTCAAGAAGGTTTGGAATGGTCAAAAGGTTTTCTTAATTTCCTTTGACATTAGCTAATGGCAGTTGCAAGCCAAGATTAAGCAATAAATGTTTTCAAATGGGGACTGAGACTCAGAATCAAAGTCAGTGAAGATGGGATGAAGGGAATTGACTCTATTAGTGCATGAGAAAAGCAATCTGAGGGAGTTCAAGCTAGTGTTAACTAATTGCTGTTAATTGAGAAAGCTAAGGGAAATGAGAAGAAGAATGAAAATGATCACAGAAAGTAGTACCAGTGGTTGGCAAATGCTGGTCCTTGTGATTTTGACTTAAAGGGAAAAGGTGGTAGAAGAGAAGAGCTGCTCTCGTGAGCCGACTGCGTGACAGTAAGAGCAAGGTTTTTACCCCAGTGTAATTGTGGGTGCAATCTTGACTGTTCACACGAAGCACTATATGCTCATTTTGGGGTGAGCGTGTGGGAACCCTTGCTCCTGTCTCTTCCTGACCCCGGGGTTTTGTTAGAACACAGAGATGCTGTTGTGCTGCTGAAGATTGTCAGAGCCCTTTGGAAATCCCCCTTGGAGACCTATTTGCCTTTTGCTTTTGTTTGAATTTTTGGGTTAGGACTTTGTGACAGATCTGGCCATCTGGAGCTATGTGGCCGAAAAAGCTGGGCTATAAAAATGCAGAGCCTTCTTACTGAGCTAGGTGTGGGTGGCATTTTGATTTCAAATTGCAGCTAAACTTAAGTCTTAGCTAAAAAAGAACTTCGGTATATATTTATGTGTGTGTTTGTGGTAGGAGAATGTCATCTTCTTTCATGAAAACCTAAAAATCAAAGGAGAGCTTATTATGAGGTACAGTAAATGACACTGCTGATGCCAGCTAATTCAAAACACGTGTTTTAGAACTGCTTTTTAAACTGCAAGCTATTCTAAAATTTTACTTGGGCTCTGTAATTGTGAGGTGGCTGAAAGAGCTGTATGTGATTTAAGCCTGTATTTTCAAATGGTGTCTTTCCAGAGCTAAGCCTCTTAATGCTGATACAAGGGAAAGAATAGAAGGATTCTCTATGGTTTACAGATCATTAAAATGTGTTAACTAAAATGATATTAAATTATGAGTTTGTAGCAAAATGGGGAGTAGCGTGAAATGATGTTTTTTTAACAAATAAGGGTCTGACCCAAACCCAGAAATCTGGGTTGTGATTTTTTTTGTTGCTGTTGTTTGGTTTGTTTGGTTCTTATTGCATATGTAAAAGGTGATAATAGATAAGGAAGGACTGTGAGGTGTAATGGTGTGCCATGAAAGTCCACATGACAAATGAATAGAGCTCTGGGGTTTTTTTCTTTGCAGAGAAAGACCTTTGTTCAGGCTCTGGCATAGACGTATCTAATGCTGTTTATGCAATGCTGGAACGACAAAGAAACCTTAGTTAGTTAAATACACTCTTGGTCATGCCTTCTTCAGTTGAATTGCTGGACAGCGGTTGAAATGTCAGAGGTAGGTTTTAGAACACTACTGGGTAACTTTTGATGAGTGCATATGCAAAGTGTCTCTTGAAATGAGCCCACTTATTTTTTTTCTTTTGTCTGTAGTAGTAGTATTTTATAGACTTGTGAAGTATTAGGCTTTGCTTGGTTGTGTACATTGGAGGAGAAGATGATTTATACCAAGTGTCTCTGACTAGCTTGGCTATGACCAGAACTGGATGAAATCCCACTCTCTTCTCCAATTTCAGAGGTCTCATTGCAGTATTAGGCTCTCAGTTTCACTGCCGAGGGAGGAGAAGCAGCACGATTTGGTGTTTTTAACTAGGCAGTGCAGACAGAGTTAATAAATACAGCAAGCAGTGAAATACATTTTGACAGGAGCTGTTGGGAAACTAAAATTCAGTGTATTAGAAAAGATGAATGGTTGCTAAGCTGATTAACTCATAATTCCATATATCAACAGAGAGAATAGTTGCTCTGTGCTTGATTCTGACTTCATTTTCCAGCGCCAAACTGCTGCCAAGAAAGTTGTTTCAGGGGTGAAATGCTAGGTAGTTGGTGGCTGAGATTGTTTTAGGACAGCAGGAACAGAATGAGCCATCCAGGCTGTAGGTTTGAAAAGCACCTCAGAGGCTTTGCTTCCTGCTGAAAGCTGGTTTCCTCAATCAAACCCATGGAAACCACGGCATTAGTATTAACCTTCTCTCACATGGCACATGAATGCTCAGTGCAGTTTTATTTCTTTCCTCTTCATCCTCTTGCTTTTTTTTTTTTAAAAAAATTGATTTCTTTTTTCCCTTGCAAAAAGTAATGTAATGTGTGCTGGAATAAAATTTTCTGAGTGCCATGCGTTGTACTCTTCAATTTACAAGTCTATCTGCAACGGTGTTCAATGAATATTATTCATTTCCTAAATATGTCCTGCAAGAGAACCTGGGAAAGTGTTATTGCTACTGTAGTTTGGATTCCAGACAGTAAAGTGGATTCCAGAGATTGTGTCCTGGTCTCTCAGCAGAAGCACAGCCAGGCAGGCAGACGTGCTGCAGGAGAGAGGAGGATGAGAGAGGCACAAAGAGAGGGGGAATCGGCGATGTGAGCATCCCAGGCAGGAACCTAGGGATGGGAGGGAAAGCTGTGATTATTTAGTAGCAAAAGGGATGTGAGGTATTTCATTTACCCATGCTCCAACCTTTTGAGAATACCCCTCACTTGGTATGCTGGTCTCTTGCAGGGTGGCTGAGCTGATAGCATGATGTAGCCATAAAAACAAATAAGCAAACACAACCAAAACCCAAATAAACAAACATAAGATGAGTCTAATACTGATGAGAGATGAGAAAGTATAAATGGTGTTGCACATGCACGTGATGATTAAGCTGGGGACAATATGACATGTGCCCCATAAACTTTTGGGGGAAGAGAAGCCACAACTGCCTGAGGTAAGAGATAGTGGTAGCAAAAAAAAAAGCATGAACTAGGTTTAATATTTGAAGCTTTCAAGCTGCAGCAATAGGAGCCTCTAGAAAAGGCTCTGGGTACCTCTCACTCCTTGGATTGTGTGTCCATGCTGCCTCTAACTAGTTCCATAACAAAGAGCTCACTTATCTTATAAAGGCTCTGACTGTGAAAGCACTACATGGCTACTTTCAAAACAAAGAGTTGATCTATTTGTAGTTTGCAGCTGAGGGCAAAGCTCCTGAACTGTCATAGAATAAAGAAGTGAATTTCCAAAAGGTGCACTGAACCTGCAATGGTTTTGCATTTTATATTGACCCGAGAGTTTGTTTCTATTTTTCATACTTTGTTTAAATAATAAACAATATCAATTTTTAAGTACCTATAAACAGTAAATATTTTACCAGGTGCCCTAATCTAACAAGGCTACTGGTCTTGTTACATGTTTATTTCATGGAAAAATATGCAGCATTTGGCGATGTGCCTTTTTAGTTGGATTTTGCTCCAACATCCTTTTTCAGATACTACTTGCTTAAATTTTTCCACGGGCTTCTAATGCTCAGTTTTTGGAGTCCTTTATTCCATGAACTGAAAACCACAGTTGAAGCTACTTTTCTCTCTTTCAAAATTTACTACTAAAGAAAACGAAATATAAGTAACACGTCTGTATTTCTCCAAAATATATGTTGCTGCGTGGCAAAAAAACACCTCTAGATTCATATTGCAGCCCAGCAGTTTCAGGGTCGTAATGTCCTGAGCTCCTTGGAAAGACATTTTTGGTACAGGAAAGCTGTTGATTCTTACTATATTCTTTAATTTCACATGACATCACCCTTACTGAGTTCAGAACATGCTGGGAAACATTTCTGCACATTTATGCAAGAGTCCAGCAATAACCAAATGCTTAAAATGCTCAATATTTTATAATATCCTGAGATTTCTTCATCCTTTTCAGAGTAGAAATTGCCACTTACAGTATTGTTAGTGCTCAGGATTCTCCTGTTTCCTTTTTACTTGGATGTATTCAAAATGTGTCCCGTTGATGTCTTGTGGTGTTCGATGAAGAATGTGACATTTTGTTCAGTGAAGAATGCTACCTAAATTTCCCCCAAATCTTGTGAATTTGTTTTGAGCATGCTATCCTTAGAAAAACTTAGAAATTACTCTTGCTCGTTCCTGGAGAAAGCCTAAATAAGCCACTGAGAAAAAAAAATCTATTCTGCTTCTATGGGTCTTCATATTCTGAAAAGTGAATACTTCAGCACTTACAAAACATTAGCAGTTGGGAGTTTTTTGGATGTTTCTTTTCTTTTGTTTTGGTTTTCCTGCCTATATTTGAAGGGGAGATTGTAATTATTGTTGGTATTTGTTTTATCTAACTCTCAGTTGACTCCTCCTTGCTTTGCAGCTTTGCTCTGTCAGATGAAGCATACAGATCATTAAGGGACCAGGATAAAGACCAGTGCATCCTTATTACAGGAGAGAGTGGAGCTGGAAAAACAGGTAATAAACAGTTTTGGTCTTACTCAGAAACATTCAGAGTCTTGCAAAGTGCTGCTGGAATCTGTGAGAGTTGAGAGGTATCGCTATCTTTTTGTGTCCAGCGACTGCAGGAAATGAATGCTGTCATGCTTGCTGCTATAGGGGTGAACTTACACAAACTACTTTTCCTTTTCACATTGTCAGTGTGATGCAGGCATATCTTACGTTAATACAATATCCTCATCAGTGTGCAAAATCGTGCTAAAGTAACGCTGGTTTGTCGTGAAGACCAGAAAACCCCTAAGCTCTTCTTGCGGGAAACGTGAAGACGGAGAAAACAGAATGCTCTTGGTCTTCTAGACTGGAAGACAATCCTTTGAAACTTTTGCATATATACATTTGGACTGGATTGTGCCCTTTGTCCAAGGGAAATAAACAATAATAGCTGATTACCTTGGAAATTTTGCATGCTTTTGCATGCCGTGCTCAGCTGCAATTCTGAGATCGGCTTGTGTACCAGAAGGCTGTGTTTCTCAGGCAAAGCTAAAATTGCCTTGAAAATGACTGCTAAGTTTTAAACTGGACTAGTGGAAGTCAAGTGAGGATTGCATAACCGCAGAACATTTTAGGTAGACCTTAAAAAAGAAATAAGGCAGTTATTTTCTGAAATAAGAAAACTGAGGTGACTTGCAGAAGAGGCGGTGGGTAGGAACACATACGTCTGTTTCCGTGTAATTTAAGAGATTTTTCCTTTGAATGTGGGAAAGTGTGGAGCTTTGTATGCTTCTACTGAGCAAGACTTAAAGTGGGTAACAAGAAGTTGATTTCCACGCCTAGCGGTATCCAATCGAGAGATCTTAAATCAAGGAATCCTTTTTTCCTTTCAGTTCAAGAACATGAAAATGTGTGTGTGCTCAGCAAATGTATATATTAAAATAATCAAGTTCATGGAATCATAGAATGGTTTGGGTTGGAAGGGACCCTAAAGATCATTTAGTTCCAACCTCCCTGCCATGGCATGGACACCTTCCACTAGACCAAGTTGCTCAAGGTCTCATCCAGTCTGGATTTGAACACATCCAGTGATGGAGCATCCACAAGTTCCCTGGGCAACCTGTTCCTGTGTCTCACCATGCTCAGAGTAAAGAATTGCCTTCTTATTTCCAATCTGATTAAGTTCTTATTAATATGATAGAGTTTCTCTCTCTGAGTTTAGACTTTAGAAAGGAGTTCTGTACTGGAATTGTTTAATGTCTCTTTTTGTTTAATTAAATATTAATTAATGTTTATAATTTCCTCTGGAACTATGAATTATCAATCACCTAATGCAACAGAGGTCCACCTTTTAGTCATTTATTCACTTGAAATGTGTAGCAGTGGCTGAATTTCTGAGCATCTCTATCTGTAGAGAATATTCTGGTAGGTTTGTATAGAGATTTTGACTGTTCTGTAATTTTCTAGCATGCTATGGATAATTCCTTCGTTATAAAAGTACAGAATAACGTAAGATTTGAAATTCAAGTCAATAACCGACTCTGAATCTGTGCTGTTCTTTAGCATTTGATGTAACTACTGTTGCTGAAATTGGGCTATTAGCTGGTAAGTCAGGTTTTCGTTGCCAGAAAAAACCCCAAACTAGCTACTCTGTTCAAACTAACAAACTTGTTAGTACAGATCATCTATAACTCTGTTTTAGGTTTTTGATAGCCATAAGATTTGACACGTTTGGGCTGTTAGAATTGAAACTGAACTGTCATCAGTTGGGTTAATTCAATTTTGTTCTTGTTTCACTGCATGTTTATATTGCTAATTGATAGTAACATTCTGCAAGAAAACATGGTACACTAGCATTTGAATGTCTTTAGATGTTAAAGTGATGATTCCTTTCCTGGTGTCTTTATTGGAGAAAACTGTTCCTAACGGAAGAAAAGACCTTTACTTTTTTTCAGTGATGTTCAAAGGCCTACCTTGAAATCATTCTGTGTTTTCCTAATTCATACTATTTTAGAATAACTTACCTTCTGTTTCAGTGCTTTCATCTCTTGATGATTGAGTAGCTCTACTTAAAAATGTTGACTGTTGTAGGTAATATTTAGAATTAAATAATTTGGTTAAGTCCAAGCTCTGAAAGGAACAGTTTCTTAGAAATGAGAGCTGGGTTCAAGGTGTGATTAAAGGAGATGGGGGGTGCCTTGTGAACACAGCTATTTTTATTCCTTTTTGCTTTCTGTGTGGCAGGTTTGTTCAGTTTTCTGTGCAATATGGGATAGTAATTTAATATTGGCAAACAAATGTGGTTAAATAGGAAAGAATGAAAATCCAAGGGATAACTTCGTGTTTGTCAGTTCTTTCCTGAGGTGAAACCCTTAAATTTGTAACAGATCTCTGAAGGACAAGTAATGGTTTTTTATGATCACTGTGGTGAGCTGATAGGGATTCCAGCTGTTAGCAATTACATTGTATATCAGCTGATAATGACTCAAATTTCAATATCTTACATCATATTAAACATCACAGATTCTGTTTATAAACAGAATCCTTCCTCAGCTGCTCTTTGTTCTGAGCAGAAAAAACATAAGGGTTAGATGGATTATTTAATATTTGTTTGTCTGCATGTGGGTGATTGATACTCCTATGAACCCAGCTTTGAGAGCCCCAAAATTGTTCCAGACTTTGTTAAAAGTTTGTACCTTCAAGTGAGTTTCGTATTTTAATTGAATATTTTAAATGAATGCTGTGCTTTCTCTATTTGTTATGCTTTGAAGCAGACTGCGTGATGTTGTGTGATGTTGAATTGCAGTTATTCCTTTACTTGTGGTGTATTTCAGAGTTATAATTACATGTGTGTAGTGTTGTATGTTTACACTTGTGACATTGTGTATCTGCTAATACAAACTTACTGAATTTTGCGGCTTGAAAGTGCTCGGTCCTGTTTTTTCAGGCTAGGTTAAAACCTTTCCAATGTGTTAGCTAGGGCTAATGTTCTTTCCTTATTGAATGCTAAATGAAGGCTGAATGAAAAAGCATCGAGTGATGTACCATATCCACTGGTGGCTTCTTTAGCTTGGGGAGGGCTCTAGGTATTCAGGTCAATAGGGCTGCTGATGTCATGGCATGGATCTTGTAGCAGGATGAGCTCCTTGCCTCATTTCCAGATGGTACAGCAACGGAGAAGAAAATTGAAGTGAAATGTGCTTACAGTTCCTGTCTGGCGTGGTGGAAATGGGATGGAGATCAAGCCTGCAAATCGTTTCGTGGCCTATTTGCCAATACTCATCACTGTTTTATTTTGTTCTCCTCCCCAGAGGCGAGCAAGCTTGTCATGTCCTATGTAGCTGCTGTTTGTGGAAAAGGGGCAGAGGTTAACCAAGTAAAAGAGCAACTTTTGCAGTCGAATCCAGTTCTTGAAGGTAAGACTCTCACAGAGCACGTACGGCTGTGTTACCTCTGCGTGTATCAGCTTTCCTGCTGGGCTGCTTTGGAAAACTCTGTCCATTGTTGTTTCATTGTTATTTGGGTGCCTGAAACCATAGGAGATGCTTTCTGTAAAGACAGCTGCTAGATTTGATTTAGTTACGGAGGTTTTCTTGAGAAGAAAACTGTTCCTCTCCTGAAGAGAGAGCTTAGGCAGTTAGGTGATGTTTCCCAGAGTCCTCCTAATGCTCTCTGAGGGTGTACCCCTTCTTAACTCTGCCTTGGTGGTGCTTGGCTGTATCAAGAGACTTAACTTCAGTCCCTCTGATTCATTTCCTGACAAATGACTCTAGTAAACAAACAGGCTCTGTAAAGCATTATTTTTAGTTTAGAAGCAAAAGGGTGAAGAAATGGATCTGAGAAAAGAAAGCCTAAGCCAATCCATACACATGCCTGCTGTTCCCTGAGACTTGTTGTTCCCTGGGTCTGGTAACTCTCTTGGCCTGTCTTCCAGACAACTGCCTTTTCTGCTCTCCCATGAAAGACTTTTTATTTTTTCATTAGTCATTTTAATTTAAAGACGTTGGCTGACAAACAGGATCTTCGTGATTCCTAGAGGTAGGATATATGATCCTCAAAGCTTGCAGGTTTGCCCTGTTGTCTAATAATTGCCTTCAGAAGTGCCTTGGTTCGCTTGGACTTATTTAGGTCTGTTGTGTTGATTCCTGGCTCAGCCTTTTCCATAGTTCTCTAAGCTGTTGTGGTACTGAGACAAATTATCCTGATGGCCATACAATAATATGTATGAACATCATGAAAATGTTGAGTGTCAACATTTTCTTTATTGCCTAGCTATCTATACGTATATGGGATTATTTGGAGTCTGTAGGGAGAAAGCACTCTGCCAGGGAGAATTGGGGGAAGGAAGGAAAATAAAGGGAAGGGAATGCAAAAGTGGGCTGAGAGCAGTGGCGAACTGGATGGGTAAAATGTGGTCATTGAATGTACACAAACCAAAAATTGTAAGCAAAGATTTATAAAGAAAGGATGAAATACTAAAATTTAAGAATAATAAAAGAAATGCTGGAAAAGCCTTCCTTTGATGATCAGGTATGTTCCACTTAAAGCTAAATGGGAGGATTGCTTTCTTCCATTGTTATGGATTCACGGAGAAGAGCGGTGTTGCTTTTATCACTGTTTTGAAAGGCAGATATCAGATTTAGACAGAAATAGTAGGGGAAGTATGAAGGCTTTTCTTGCCAAAGTTAGATCGTTCCCCAGGGACTGCCAGATGTATTGGATTTCTTGTAGGTTTGTGAATCTTTGTTTTAATGCAAGAGGAATAGAGTAAGCTTACAGAAGAGTGCCTTATCATTGTAGGGTATGATTTGTTTTACTTGGTGTGCTGGTAACTGCCTGTTTTGCTTTTTGGAAGGTAGTACACTGGATTATTCCATGAGGCCGCTGAGCAAGCGTGGCCACTTATATACATTTTAGACAGAAATTAAGCATTTGTGGTTAGATTTGTTTTTCTTTAGTTCCGTGGTTCTGTTTCAGTTGAGCTGAAGTGCAAGAAAATGACATAAATGTTACATATGCATAATTTATCTTAGGGGATTTATATTTTTTTAACTACAGTTGCTACTGTAAATTAACTTCTAGAAACAATGAGCTTAAGGGAAAACTGAGGAATGTGTCTCATGCTTTATAATGGAACAGTTGTGCTTGATTCTGTGCAGTTATAAATGACTCTACTGTTCAGCACTGTTAAAGAAAACGCAGCTCAGATTTGGTTCTTGAAAAGATGATTTATTGCAGGGCATAAAGATTTTAAAAACAATTCTTTCACTTATTCTTGGCCTTCAGGAGCAACAAACTTTTCCTTCTGGCTTTAGTTACTTGATCAAGAATAAATCTACTCATGCAAGTTTGTTGAAGCCTAAAAGCATATATTTATTTCTGTCCAAAAAACACTGACTTGATCTTTGAAAATGTATGTGCTGTACAGATAAATACTGGGATAAATAAAGTCTGCTGTTGGAGTAGGAGTGCTATACATAATAATGTAGAGGACACTCCTGTTTGTCTCGACATGCTTTGACAATGTGGGATGTTTAGAGCCTGAATTGTCCTCCAGCCTGAGTTCTTGTCCTGCCTATGTTTTAAGCTGGTGGCTGCCCATCTGAATGTGGCACTGGGAAGTCCCTTCTTGGGGAGTTTTTATTGTCAGAAAACTTGAGCCGAGGGAATTAAAACCAAACTATTCAAAGAGCTAGTTTAGGTCAAGCTGAAAACAGATGTCTTAAACATCATTGTAAACGAGACTTACTTCAGCTGATTAATACTAATCTTCAACTAGGGTAAATGTGTTGGAATGGTATAAATAAATGAGTTTCAAAGCATTGGTTGAACTGTCCCATGCAAACAGTGTTTAGGTGTCATTCTGTAATTTCCTCAGTCCTGGCCTCTGTCTTTTACCAACTTCAGTTCTGGGAACATAAGATTCATTTCTTTCTCTGAACTGAAGAAGTATTTCCTACATCTAAAGTTACTGGGGTAATAGCATTTTAAATTTGATGATTCACACCCCAAGTATATATATGCTCCATCCAAGTGCAGTTTTGCCTTGAAATCATTTCCCCTTTTATATTTTTCTTTCGGTTCTTTAAAGGAAGGAAATGTTGAGATGGAATTTCTTTAAACTTCCATAGGTTTTTTCTCATTGGTGATCATGTTGGTCACACTCTGTCACCCAGTGGCTGATACCCAAGCAACAAAAGGGGTGATGTTTCTCAGAAGTCTGTAATTCTTTTAAATATATGAGAAGTCATAGATTTATAATTTTTTTTTTCTTTTGACTGATAGATTTGGTTTTATTTTCCTCTTTATCCAGCTTTTGGAAATGCCAAAACCGTGAGGAATGACAACTCTTCTAGATTTGTAAGTACTTTCTTTCTTTTAGGAGAACATAGTACGGTGTTGGCTGTTTCTCTTTTACCTTGTATCAACCATCAAGGCACTTGTAAGAAGGGAATGTATACTTTGGAGAGAGAATTTTCTTGTAGTTGTGTTTGCAGGCCAGATTTCCATTTGTATGTTCAAATGTGTTTTCCTTCCCCAATATGCTAGTAGTGTATTAGCAGTCATGCACATTTTTATAAGATGCTTCACCTCCTTGTCAGACACCTAGTTGGTTTCTGATGTGGCCGTAGAGTTCTACTGAAAATAAAAGTAGAGGTTAGAAAAAGAAAAAAAAAAATGATAGGGATGTGACAGTCTGTGACCGGAGGAAAATGCAATTACAGTGCAACTGGATTATTCAATTTTCTGGCACTGGTGGCTTTAATGTCAGTGACCATGCACGTAGCAACTGATCTGTTTAGCAAGTCCAGCTTTCTGCGTGATCTTGTTTTCCATCCATACATAGACTTTTTTGTTGTTGTTAAAATTGCTATTTCAGGTTCTCGCTTGCTCACCGTGATGTTTCAAACTGTGTTTACAACTTTAGTTTTAATATAAACATTTATAATGTTACTTTTTTACTTATATTCTGTATGATCAACTGGTTGAATTCACTTGTGTGCATAGAATAATATTGTGGGATATGTGAAGTAGGCAACAGAAGAAAAATGAATGCACTGGGAAAAGGGTGCATTGCGACTAAAAGCAAATGGATAAAAGCTGGAGGTATTGTGACACTGGAGAACAGCTTTCTTCCCACCTGGGATTCTTCTCTCCCTTTCCCTTCTGATTCTTGAGGGCTGATGATACTGTTCCACATAGCTACTAATGCTCCTTCTCCGGCTGTCATTGCTCCTATTTGTGAAGAGAGGAAAGGGTCTTCATCGTAAGATCAGGGCTGATTTGATCAGATTTCAGGTGCTGTAGAAGATTTTTGGTTAGAAGTGGTGGAAAAAATGCAGCTATCAGAGATGGCAGATGACAGAAAGGAGGAGGAGACGGCGAAGCGGAGAAGAGGTGCCGTTTGCAAACAGAAGCCTTTCCAGGACAAAGTACAACCAACTACTATTTCGCCTTTCAAGCCTTTGCTTATAAACACAAAGCTAAAAATACTTCTGGAAATATCCAGCTGGCCCAGTCCTTGGGAAATGAAAATTTAATTATCTGATTTAATTCTTTATCTCGGAAATTTGAACCGGCTCAGCATTAACTTCAAACAAGAAAGTACAAGTACTGTCCTGTCTAGCCTGCCTCAGATGCCAGCAAGGAGAAGAATAGGATTTAAATAGAGTCAAGTCAATCTTGACAAAACACTCAGTAAATTAGAAAATATCTTCGAGGGAGTCAATGTAAAGTGCTTGGGTTTTATGTTCTCTAACTAAAGTCAAAGAAAAAAAAGAAAACGCTTCCTACTGCAATGAATAAGGAAGTATAAACACAAGGCTTCTCTTCTCAAGAGGTTGGTTTTGTCCTCTGTTAAGTAAGCACCAGAGGGTGGTGAGATCATTTCTGTGTGGCTTGTGGAATTTGACTGAATTGCTACCAGCAGTTTTTATCTTTCTGAACTTCCTTGCCAACGTGAGCCGTGCTGCTTTTGCCCTTCCTACGCGGTGCGGGTCTGTCCCCCTTTTGTCACCCTTAAACATAGCTATTACTGCATCAAACACTTGTCACGTAAATTAAAATGATGCAAAGAGCAGAGTGATCTTCTGTGACGTGGAAAAGTCAAACAGAAGTCAAGGAAACACGCTGCGCGGGTACAGCCGAAAATGAAATCACTTCTGTGGTGACAGTCTGTTAATTGTTGCCTCTGGTCTCCTGAGTTACGAGGGAAAGAGTTCAGTGGGAAAAATCCATCACTTTTACAAGGCAGGCACACGCTTGGGGACAGAAACCCCATGAACTTACTAACAGTAAGTGTTGCCAGCCAGTCCTTCAAGCCAAAGTGAGTGGCTGTCCTTCAACTGCCTTGAGTCGTGCTCCAAGATTGTACACCGAGAAAATAAGTCAGCATGGAAGATCATTTCTTCTTGTGTTCTTCCATGATAATACCTACATGGCCACAAGTGCTGCATGGTGTTCCTAGCTTCCTTGCAAATGTTTGCAGAATGTGCATTTTCTTCCTATGACCTCAGAAACTGAGCAAAAATACTGGGTTGCATTGCAAGCCTGATTAAAGATATTCCCATGAAAACCTCTGGTTGTGATAATGCATTTGTTGTAGGAGCTTCAGATCATTTTCTCTTTTTTTTTCAGTTTTAAAATATGTTGCTTTCACAGGGAAAATACATGGATATTGAATTTGATTTCAAGGGCGATCCACTTGGAGGAGTTATAAGCAACTGTGAGTATCACTTTTGGTATCAGCCTATTAACAGCGTAAAATGTTTTCTTCTAAAAGGGAGGGCGGTAAAATTATTGAAAAGATCAGCTGCCTTTGTCTAATCCAATCTCTCTCCACTATGTGATGAATTCTTCTGTTGAATTTTATTGGTTTTTTTGCTGAAGGGTGTACCCCAGAGTAAATGAGAACAGACTTGCAGAGGTTAAGCGTGACTAATGAATTTATTATATTATTTAAAAGATGCTAAGCAACACACATGTGTTCAGATATTGTTTCTGAAGCTGGTAGCAGCTGGGTAAGGTATGTCAGGCTCTCTTTATACCTGAATCCCTGGGATCAGTTGTGTTACCTGATGTACGGGGTCTTGTGTTTAGGGTAGATGGTATCTGAGAGGTGCCGTTTTATAACTCCTACGAGTGATGCAAAGTGTGCTGCAGGTCACCTGAGGTGGGTACGTTTCTTTGGAATCAAAGCATTCCGTCCCAATTTTAACAGAGCTCACAGTGTAGGGAAAGGCTTATCGTGAGAGGGGACGAACAGCTGTTGAGTTTAGGGTGGCAAATGTGTCCTTGGAGGCTGTTACTTGATGCTGCTGCAAAATCTATACCAATTCAGAAATTTTAACCAACTCTCTGTTGGAAAGAAAGGGGCTGGGAACGGAATGCCAGCCCAGGATACTTCAACTTGCTTTCCTTTCAAGAGTTTAAATGCTCTTCTGTGCTATATAAAGCTATTTTGGGGGTTTTTTGGGGTGTTTTTTTTTTGGTTTGTTATTTTTCCCCCCAAAAGGGATGGAGTGGGGCAGTGAGTGACTATTCTAGGTGTCACTGACCCAGCCTTGCTTGACCTCTCTTCCCACTAAGCCAAATTCGTTGGTGTTTCTAAAGACTGACTTTTGACTCTATTGGCATTTTACTGGTTGTGAAATAATGAGAATCATCCAAGATGAACTGTAGTCTTCATATGTAATATAAACATTTAAAAATACTGTGAAGAATTTTATGCATAAATATAGGTTGGTATTTTTTTTTATAGGACCAACTCTTTTTCTGGACCAGCTCATTTTTTGGAACTGTGCCTGAAAGAGCATGTTTTTTTGTGACAGAGTACATCTTGAAACTGAAAGCAGTCACTCTTAAGTGTTTACATCTATCTGTTAACTTTGACATTTGGCACTCAGCAAAATGAGAGGCCAAATGTACTCATCAATAATTAAGCCTGAACAAAAAGGTTCGATCAGCCTAGCTGTGTTGCTGCTTTTTATTTCACATTCAAAATAAAAACCAACCCTCCTTTGTAGAGTGGACATTCAACAGTTTGAAAGTACTGTACTGAGTCATCTAGTTAGAATAATTGTGTCATATCAAAAGGTGATCCAAACAGTTACTCTGTAGTTTATCTGCTCTGTAAATCTTTGCATGCTGTAATTCTAACTCTGCAGGTAGTAATAATGATGTGATGACATAGTCAAGGACAGACAGACATATTCAAAGACAGACAATTCAAGAGACAGGCATTCTCCCTGTCTCCTCCTCTTTAATAAATATCTACTAGCAATAAGATACATTTGAATTTTAAAATAAAGACCTTACGTGTAAGCCACATTGTGGAAAAGATGTTACTGGTGGAACTATGGAACACCCTGTATTTGATGGGGTATGTCACAGGTAAATACTGAGTTCCTGTTGACATATTTCATCTGTGATTTAATATTTGCAAAATTTGATAGTCTATCCATCTTTCTTTAAAAGAGAATCTGAATTCTGTACAGTTTTATGGCAGGTTTGTTGTCCTGCCTCAGATCTTTTCTGTTGTGAGATATCACCATTCTGGAGATAACTGGGGGCTTAAATTCTTTTATATTACTTACAATTTACTCTGGTGTAAAAAAAATTTAGAATTTGTCTTTTTAATTCATCAAGTAGGAAGTCAAGTAGTGCTGAAGTTCACTATACTTAAAAGAGAATGTATGATTAATTTGTTCGTAAATATTCTTTGCTTCTGACCATCTGTTGGTTTGGTGTTAATATGATATGAAGATGATATCGTAATATTTTGACTAATAGTTGTATCTGATGAGCTTGATTTCCAAACATCAATGAAGATAATGTGCTTTTTGGATCACAGCCTGTCACCAAGCTGTATTTCATACTGCAAGTGGCTGGAAGCAAGCATGGTGAATATCTAGTTTATTTTGGTGGCAAGAAGGGTAATAATACTAATGATACTAATAATAGTAATTTTATCAGACTGATAAAGATAAGCAGAGACTCATTAGGCTATAATATCTTGTTTGAAATGGTCTGGTCTGTCCAACTCTTGAAACACTATGAAGTTCTGTGAAAAGCTAGTCCATCTGATGCTATAATGACCTTCCCTTGGGCCATTCTCCTGATGCCCTTCAATTACTTCTTAATGACAAGCTAACTTACGAGTGAACCTTTTGACAGGATGGAACTAGGGGAGCAAAATTATCATGACTGCATACTGCGTGTCTGTCTGGTCCCGTGTGCAGTGAATAGAAATGTCCATTGGTTTTAAGCAGGAGAAGAGAGATCTGAAGTGCTTAATGTGCCATAAATGGAAGGGCAAATCTTTTGAATAAAATGAGAAAGGGATTATTAAAATGGAATGGGTATGTAAAACCTATGAAATTGGAACGGTTACGTTCCCAAGCTGAAGCCAGTTTTAGGTTTGAACGGTGTGAAATACATATAGACTCATTACATGTACATTACATGACTGCTCAGAGCTTCTGACTGCACTGATTTCTGATGCATTTGATGTTTCTGTATCGTGGTGTACGGTCATAAAAAGAAACTGAGAGGGGAAAATTTGAGATGAATGTAATTTATGTAAACGTTAAGTTTATTGCTTCAGCCAGGGATTTTTTCCTCTTAGACTAAAAAAGAAAAATTATTTCAGGTATCTTGTTGTTTGATCCTATGTTGGTAGCAGCAACTGAGGTATGGGGGTGAGCATGAGGGTGAAGAAAGCTGAGTAGGCTGAGGTACATAGTAAGCCTGAGCTGTTTGAGCTCTCCCTTTCTCTTAGTTTGCTGTGAGGGTCCCAGCTGGTTTTCCTGATGGGTGGGAGATGCTGGAATCTGGGTGAGGTGAGGTGCACAGTCCTGGTGCTAGGTAACAGCCATCCATCCATTCACGAGCTGGCTTCTCTCATGGGTGTGAGGTTAGGAAGCCCAAGTTACTCCTGTGAGCATTCCTGAACACTCAGCCTTTGCTGTATGGTCATCTGTGATTGTAGACATCACTGGTTTGTAACAACCACCAGTCCCTGCTTAAAGGTAGGCTGCTGCTTTAAAATGCACTTAACAGGTAAATGACATGTACATTTTCTCTCTCTGAATTGAGTATGAGGTGTATCTTCTGGTCCTCCTGCGAGGGGTTTACTGTTGCTGCTGTTGCAGTCAACAAACAGTCTTGTCAGCACCTATTCACTCAGAGGCTTTTTCCAGAGCACTTGTGAGGAAAGGCAGCTGAAGTGGTGGGTAATTAACTGGCTTTCACCTGAGTGTAAGCTTGTAGAAACCATAAATACTATTCTTAGTTTTCCATTCATTTTAATTACTGTGTTAGCTGGGGTGAGAGCAGAAAAAAAGGAGTTGAGTAGTTTCTCTTCCCTGTATAATTGCAGAATAATGTGTATTTTATGTAAAAACAGGTATGGTTGGTTTTGAAGTAATAGGTGCTAATTGCAGTAGCCCTTACAGCTCTAGAATATGACTCTCTGTTCAGATGCCACCTCGGCTTTGTACTCAAGGCAATGTTTGTGCACACTTGGTTTATTAGGTTTGTGACTGGTTTTACGTACACTAAATTTTACGGTTGCAACGGTTTTGCATAGTGCAGTCCAAAATGTTTCACACTTGCCTTCACGTAGACCTTTTGAAAAGCAGGGATTTTAAAATACCTCTCCCAGGATATTTATAAGTCTTAAATTTTTGTGCTCCCCCCAGAATTTCCCACTGAAAGCCATCTAGCTTTTAGCGTTCGGTGATCTTTCCTATTCTGCCTAAGCCCTTCAGTGATTTAATAATTAACTAAAAGATGACAGTGGTGCAGGTGAAGTACAGTGTACGCAACATCATGCCTGCTTTTGAAAAGCCATTTTTGACCAGCACAGTGTACTTAAAGTCCAAATAACAAGTGATTAAGAAAGGTCTCCGTTGCCATCTTTTCCAGCAACATCATCGAAGAAACTGGTGATGTTTATCCAAAGCAACAACTTTTTTTTTAAGTTAGCAAAGAGATAGCGATAACTTTACAACTTGTTCTTCTTTGTTCATTTTAAAAGACAAAAGTAATTACCCACTTACTGAAAAATCAACATTTTGGGCTGCTGATTTTAGTTCTGTGATGGCTGTTAGTAAGCTCGTTCGCATAGGGTCGTATTACAAAAATTTTATAACCATTACTATATTTCCTTTTTCATCAGTGACTTGTTTAGATGGCAACTGAAGAATCGAGGTAGGAAAACAGAAAGCATAACGTGACTCTAGAGATAAGATTCTGTGACTGGAAAACGTTCTGTAACTTTGGCTGAATAGCTGAAAATGTCCTTGGTCACGGCCAGCTGAAGAGACTATGACTAAAACAAACTTTTCCTGGATTCTGCAGAATGTACCAAAGTAGTGTGATTTTTCCCCCCCTACCCCCCTTTTTCTTTTAGTGTTTACCTATTCCTTTCTTTAATGTTGATTCAAGTTCTACTATATTTAGAGAAAAACAAATACCCTAAATTTTTCTGCGTCGGTCAAGTTCATGGGTCAAGTAACTGAAAAGAAATCATGTAGATTTGTACATTAGAGTTTGCATGAGTATTCAGCATTAAATTTATTTTTTTTTTCCTTTCTTTTTCTTTCTTTCATGTTCTGCTCAGTCCAGGGGTTTAGCAGGATGCTTACACAGATCTGTTGCATTTAAACCAGTGTTATCTATTAATAACAAATAATCTTAAGACCCTGAGGAATGCAGCTGGACTTTGAGTCATCTAAATTGATGAGTATTCAAACCATATGATTTAAGAAGCGTTTTCAGCAACAATTGCTTCCTAAAGCAATTTAAGTTATACAGTTGCTTTGATGCACAGAACATGTTAAATGTTTTAGTTGAGCAGAAGCATTGTTACGTGATGCAGAAAGAACACCTAATCCGTAAATACACCACACGTAGTTCTGTGTGTTCTCCCTAGATGATTCTGTACAGTCCCTATACATAATTTATATAAATTATATAACAAAATGTGCTATGTATAGGGTTTGGGGGGCTGTTGCTTATGTGAATTTTCATATAGATAAGCACCATGCCACTGTAAACAGAATTAGCAAGTGGATGCACGCAGAAATCTGATGTGCATCTTTCCATCTTTTGACTGTTTGATCCACAGAATTTGTAAACATGTGAGAGGTAACACAAAAAGTTAACTGGTTGAGCAGTAGTTGCTTTAAGGAAAATATATTTGGTTGCTAATTAGGGTAAACAAAGGGCAGAAGTTTTCTTAAGAGCTGGGCAGATGGTGTGGATCTTTTCTACCAGTCTGATTTCAGCCTGCATGGGAACAGGATGAAAAGGAAAAAAAACCAAAAAACCCACCAAAAAAAAGCCCAGAGAACGAATACAGCTTTAGAAAGACCGGGTCCCAGCTGCTTTGTTAAGGTAAATGCATGGGGTTCTGTCAGAAACTGCTTTCTGAATCTTTTTTTTCCTCAATTACGAAGGCTGACAGAATGTGGAATATTGGGACTTTGGAAAGGTGACTGTTAATCAGTTAATCTTGTTGCATCTAAAAATATGTAAATAAGATAAACTCCAGGGAAAAATCCAAGACCATTGTCCTTCTGAAACAACTAACTTGACGTACGTTCAAGAAGCTGTGAAATCTGCTGAAGACATGCCTGTAGTTAGAAGGAGGCTTACACAGAGTATTTTGCCAGGCTATGTAGCCAAGCTTTTACGACAGCATTAGAGTAAGTTTATGTGTAGAATATTTTAAAACCCAAATAAGCCAGACTGCATTGCTTCCGTATCCTTTGAAAATACAGCTGTTTCCTGAAGTGTGTGCGGGAGCTGAAGTTGTTTATTTCTTTGAGATTAAATTTGGCTGTGATCCTTTCCAGTGCTTCAGTGGAGAGCCTTCACAGCCAGCAGGACTCGAAGCTGCCTGGCGTTCACCTTGCTTTTCTCAGCTTAAGGATTAATACTTGGATGGTGGACCAGCCTCTCCTTTTTGGTTATGAATTAAAAGCTGGAGAGGCTTGGGTATCTGATAGGTAGGCTGCCTAATTAGGCTGACTGAGTTTGAACCACAGCTGAAGGAGGAGAGCCCCAACCTTAGGTTGAAGGTAGAGAAGTTCCACGCCGGGCTGCTGGTGAGAACTGTAACTTCTCATCTATACCTTTCCGATGTAGTGTCAACCATCGGGTAGTAGTCATCTGTGTTTAATTATTTTTTAATTTTATTTTACTTTAATAAAATGAAAAAAAAAGCAGAAGTGAAAATATGTAACCTCCTGCCTCCTAATGTAAAGATGAGCTGCTGGCAATATGTGACAGTCACTTCTTTGAGGATATAGTGGGTGTGTTTTGTCACGAGGATGTATAAAACTTGTGAGATTAATAATACTGTCTGAATTTTGTCATTGTTGTCACCGGCTAATTAATAGAGCAGAAATCCATTTTTGACTCTGTCTGGTTGTAGTTTATTTGGAGGAGGGCCTCCTAAGTCTCGTATAATTTTGTGGGTTGAAGTTTGGCCGCTGGTCTCCGATTCCAGAAGAGGGGCTATAAGATCAGGTAGTCACAGTGGGCAGCACAGGCACAACGTGCTGCCTATAGCCAAAAGTAGGAATACACTCTATGGCAGTCTTCTGTTCACAGGGTGAGCCCCAGGGCAGATGATACCTCGTGGGCTAAGCTCTCGTGTGCCAGGAAGCCGATGGAGCCTGGGGGCTGCAGCCTGGCACAGAGGGGGGCTTGCAGCACAAAGGGAGCTGCCTCTAGCTTTCCAGATTGCTGAGGCTAAACAGGCTCAGTTTCAGCAGAAATGGAAATCTGAGGAAAGGTGTAGTAGAACACATGTAGAATATTATTGTAGCCAGGCAGAGGGAGTGCTTAGCAACCCCACCTGTCCTTAAATGAATTGGTGTTCCCTGCGTTTTGCCTTCGTGAAAACTCATCTCAGCTTCTGGCAGCTCTTCTGAAGGGTGACAGATAAGCTGTAGTGATTTCCTTTTTGGGGCTTGCTTCTTGTATGAGCGCAGCTTAGTGAGAGCTTAGGCCCCGTCAGAGCGAGCTGTGGTGGGTATGTAGTGGTGAGTGCGTGGGGGAACTCCTTAGCTGTACGTTTGGGATGGGGCACTGAATGTCTCTCTGCATATTGCTGAATATATGTAACTTAAGAGGAATCGTATACTGGGAACTGCAGGTTTGCTATCTGGAAAAATTATGTGGAGCCCTCATGTGCCAGTGAGAAAAGAAGGAAACCCACTTTTTGTTTTTTGGTACAAACCCAGCGAGCGACACCTATACTTGTCCAAAGGCTCTCTCTTGCATCCCTCTCCTGGTGTGCTGCAGATCGCAGCCTTTCAGTGCAGTGTAGGCTGGACAACCTTTGTATTGTCACCTCCACGGTAAATGTGACAAGAGTCTGAAGTGTTTGCAATGTGTTACAAGTCAGTCTGCTTCTGCTGTCTGCCTGGATTCCTGCCCTTAGTGGGAAGGCATCACTAATGACAGCGGACAAAGTGGTGGTCTTGTCCAATTACTCAATCAGTGCACTGATGCTTTTCAAAGTGCTGGTTTTCCGTATCACTTTAAGTGTCTTATGGTGGGAGCTTCTGTCAGTCCCACTGGGAATTAATTCATAGTCTGATGCTCCTGAGGATCACAAAGTGCTACGTGATTATTCCGTTTAAATGCTTTCTTTAGTTGGCTTCCCCCTTTCATTTAGCCATCTTTAATGTGCTTAGTCCGTTAACATTTCAGTTCTTTTCAACCCTTCACCCATACAATTACTCTCACCAAATCTTCATGTGGTGGTACTATAAATTGGTTGATGTCTTTGGAGCGTGTTCCTTCCCAGACCTTATTTTTCTTTGCAGCTCATAGACTGCAGCATTTAGAAGTGTACTGGGCGTCCAGCTTGCCCAAATAACTTCTCTGAGAAATATGTACTGATGTGATACCTTGTGACAAATTTTGTTCCTTCCATTTATCATCTTCTAATTTACTGCTGATGATACAAAGCAATGAAGTAGAAGACAATAGGGGATTATATTCATATTAAAGGGGTTTGTTCCAACTGTCTTTCGCTGACCTGTGAAACATTTTTTGGGTTTTTTTTTTTTTAGATCTGCTAGAGAAGTCTCGTGTTGTTAAGCAGCCAAGAGGTGAAAGAAACTTTCACATTTTCTATCAGATACTGTCTGGTGCATCGGAAGACTTCCTCTGTGAGTGCTGCCCTTGTGCCATTTTCATCTTTAGATTTGGTGTTCGGTTCCATGTACATCTGCTTTTGTGGGAAGTGTGATATTGATTACATTTTCAAATTGGTGGTGGTAGTCACAATAGTAGTAGCTGAAGTAAATACATGGCTTGGTGTTATCCAGGCATCTGAGTCAGAATTAGCTTTGCAATGTATTACAAACAAAGAAGAAAGCCTGTTTCTATTCAGAAAGCTTGTAATTAAAAGATCCTTGAAACTCAATCCTACTAATAACAATAGTTCTTGATAATAATGGTTCTGGGATAAAAGACCTACTAATGAGAGTGCTATTACTAATGATATTTTTATTTGATTTATTAGGCAAACTTAAACTGGAGCGGGACTTCAGCAGGTACAACTACCTGGGCCTTGATTCTGCCAAAGTGAATGGAGTGGACGATGCTGCAAACTTCAGAACAGTTAGGGTAAGAAGTAACAGGGGCTGGGTGTAAACCACAAAGGGCTCAACGCTAACGGGGAGTTCTTATGCCCTCAGTCTGGCAGTTTGCACTGGGAGCTCACACTCTTCGTGCAAGGGTATAGCATGTTTGCACAGGGGAAGCTTAACTACAACTAGAAAATACGAAGAAACAAGTTTCTGGAGTATTCTAGTGGTGAAACAAAAAAAGAAAAGGAAAAAAAAAGAAGGGGAAAACAAAACAAGAGCAGAATTCTTGATGGCAGTGACTGAGCTTCTTGAACAATATGATGCTGACCAAGTCAAAAGAAAAGCAGGGTTGGGATGGTTCTTGAGATGATTTACCGTGGTATTTTTTTGCTTGATTGTACTGAGGGACAAGAATAGTACAGGACCCTCTTACCCAGTATATGGAAATGTAGATTTTAAAAGTTACTGGCTTTTAGAGCGACAGAGTGGACTGAAAAGACAGCAGTACCTGTTCATTTGATTGTGAAAAATTGAGTTGGGTTATAAACTCAAGTGACTGAAAAAAGCACTGCATTTTAGAAACCCATAAACTGAATGAATCGTAGAAAGAGGATTCAATGACTGACATGCCAGCATGATTACCAGTTCTTCTTTAACCTATCTTTCATATTAAAAAAACTTATCTAAGTGTAGTAATTATGTCATGTTCTTTTTTGCTGCAGGTGTCCATAAAGCATTTCTAATTTATGCTATTACAGATAAATGGCGAATTTTGCAAGTATGATCTGTTTTCAATGCACATTCTTTTATCTTATGATTTTATCTGTCCGCTTTCCAGAATGCAATGCAGATTGTTGGGTTTATGGATCATGAAACACAGTCTGTTTTTGAAGTGGTGGCAGCCGTTCTGAAGTTGGGAAATATTGAATTTAAGCCCGAATCTCGTGTGAATGGCCTAGATGAAAGTAAAATCAAAGATAAAAATGGTAAGACGAGATTAGTGATAGGAAGAAACCCACTGATTTTCTGAAGTCGTTACTAATTTTGTCGTTTCTGTAGACATACAATATACTTACAGATTAATTAAATTAGATTGCTTCCAAAACTCACCCACAGGCAAATATGGGTTGAATTCTGTACAATTTTGCTCTGTTTGAAATTGGAAACATTATTATTTTCTTTTTTTTTTTCCATTTTGTTAACACTTTCTTCTGAAATGTTAAATGGTGCTGTGGACTTCTGTAACTGCTTGGTTATTCTGCAGTGGAGGCCTTTTGTATTTTTGTAGTAGGGCATCTCTGCCTGTGAGGTCAGATTCATTTCCTCACGTTTTTGCAGTTGATACTGAACGTTACTTTTGAATGTTGGATTTATTTTCCTTTGAAAGTTTTTCGTCATGAAGTATATTATGTGATAAATGGAAGAAAATTTTATTCCCCAAAATAAAGCAGATGGAAACAAATAACTTAGTTTCCTCATGCTGTTCATGTTTTTAAAGACTGCTTGTCAGGACAGGGAGGAGTGTGGATGGGGGATGCATCTGTTGAAGAAAACCTGTTTTGGGAAAATACAGAATTACTTAAAAGGTAGTCATTTTATGGAAGAAAAATCAATGATACAAAAGGATTGATTATATTTATACTCTCCTTTTTTTATGCTAGAACTCAAGGAAATCTGTGAGCTGACGGGTATAGACCAGTCAGTATTGGAAAGAGCTTTCAGCTTCCGGACGGTTGAAGCGAAGCAAGAGAAAGTTTCAACAACACTAAATGTGGCTCAGGTAAAAAGAGGTCCTGATATTAAAGGAAAGAGTCCATGGCAATTTATTTTACGTAATTAAACCAAAACTGCCCAAATAAAAAGTACAACTCATAGGCTCTACTGAGTAAAACATACCACTGGCATAAGTGTGGTTTTTTCTTCATTGGTTCCTAGGTATTCTAATGCACTACCTGTTTTGGTTTTAAGTGTGAATTACCTGAAATAGATGAGAGATCAGAAAATGAAAAAAATGAAATGGTTCTGCACAAAACGCACCTCGAAAGCATTGTGACAGACGTTTTTTTGTTTAGAGCAACTGGTGTCATTTCATGTGAGTTGTATGCCCCAGGCTGCTGAAAAGCTTCTGCTGCCAGGGTGGATTTCTCTCTCTGTGATGGTGCAGAGCCAGTGTGGTTGCCACCTGTGTCTCATCAGCTCAGGCTGGCAGGAATGGCCTTTCCCTGACCGCAGCTGCTCAAATCCCTTTGCTTAGGATTAGGATGGGGGATGTAGGTCTTTACAGGATATCCAGAGGAGCAGGAAGGGAGTCAAAGAGCCCTGATCACGGCTGCTGTTCCAGCCAGCCCATAGCCAGGAAGGTAGAGGGGTGCATACTGCCAAAGTGTCCTGGCACCCCTGGTCTGGCTCCAGTGCCTGCTTAGGCTGAGACACTGCTGCCTGAGCAGTTCTCATTCTGTTCGTAGCACCTTTAAGATACACCAGTGAGATAGAAATTATATGATTATCTCAGTATTTATAACATTTTCCTTTCTTTCTTCTGTTTAGGCTTATTATGCACGTGATGCTCTGGCTAAGAATTTATACAGTCGACTGTTCTCTTGGCTTGTTACCAGAATCAATGAGAGCATTAAGGTATAGTTGTTGTTTTGTGCCTGTAAAAAAAAAATAAATCAATAGAAATCATTTAAATTGAAGTGGACAGTAAAACTGTATTTGCCAATTTCATTTTTCCTGGTTGTACACTATTACATGTGGTACAGGTCAATAGCTGTAATAGTTCAACAAATTGCTGTCTGCTCTGGTTTTAAGCTTATGATAATATTCACATTAAGTATATTTTGGGAAACCATACTTAAACTTTTATTTTATAGAATTTGACAGCTTACCTAAGGGATGCATTAGTTTTCTTGACTCCCAATTATGAAATGTACAGATGATTGATTCAATGTTTAATTTTTTTTTCTAAGGCACAAACAAAAGTGAGAAAGAAAGTAATGGGGGTGCTGGACATCTATGGTTTTGAAATTTTTGAGGTAAGACCTTTCTAATGGTAAAGATTTAAAGTGAGAAGTGTTATTAAAGCTTAATAGAGTTGTTCTTGAATTTGTAATCAAGTGTGTCATTCCTGGAAAGAACCACTAGAAAAGTAAACAAAAGAGAGATGTCTTAGCAAGTCTGGCTATTGACACAATTCATGAAAGCCAAACTTGTGTCTCTACACCGTAGGTAAATAAATATTTATGATGGGTAAGCCAAATCTGTTTTGTTGTGACATACATTGTGAGTGTAAAAGAAACTCTGGCAGTGTCATTTCTGCCCCGAGGCATTTTGTGGATGTCTTTGAACCAGCTTTGTATCCTTTAAAATACACAACAAGAACTATACATTTTTTTCCTGTTAAAATTAAACAAGGAATTCTATTCCATTTCAGCTTGATTCACTTAGATCAATATTCTGTACCAGTTCCTAGCTAACTGTGTCTCACTGCTGTTTGCTTGTGATAGTATTTTTAGACTGGTGGTATTTTGAAACAAAAACAATCAACGAGGAGTTTTTAATTGGGTTAGAGAACACCAGGATGAGGGAGTTTTCATAAATCTTATTCTGACAGTTTATTTTAAGAGATTTATAGATCTTGGTTGGAATCTGCATAGTGTTTAAGCTACAAATTCAACCAGGGACAAAAATCAGTAGAAAATACACAATCTGTACCCACTTCTCTACATCCCTCTTGAAAATCCAAGGCATGTGTTTAAGTTGTGTAGAAGATGAGAATAATCCAAGAAAAGAGTAAATATGCATGAGAGAGTGGTGTTAAGTTTTATTTCAGCAGCATAACATTGAAGTTTGTGGAAATCAAAATACCTCTATGAAGAGGAAAAACAAAGCTGATACTTTCTTCAAGAGTTTACTAAGCTAGGTGTATTGTTTGCATTAAACAGAAGAGCATATTTATGAAAATACAGTGCAAGCAGTCAGGTGGAGATCTCAGTGCCAGATCTCTTTGGAGCTGGTGTACCTTTAGAAAGCTGGACACTGAAATGGTCCTGCTGGCATCTTTGGGCATGACTCTTGTTTTCACTAGCTCTTTCTTTTATGTATCATTTAAGGATAACTATGTGGGATGAGGTGGGAGACAGAAGCTTGCACTGGCACACAAGCCGACTGTGTAATTGTGTTTGCGGGATGGTGTTTAAGAGATGAGGTTGTTTCTTTTGTGTACTTTTGTTCTTTTTGTAGGAGTTCAACATCTTATAAGGTCATAAGTAAGTCGCTGAGTTCAGGAGATGTAGTTTTGCAGAAGACAAATGAGAAAACCAAGGCTCTTTCTCACTTACCTTCCATACTGAATTACAATTTAGCTTTCCCCATTCATACAAGCTTGAAAGCTTGTAGTAATTATTGTTGGGTAGTTATTGTTCACTCCTTTAAATGCTGAGTATTGGTTCTACTGGAAAAGATGGGAAGGATTTGCCTTGTGACTTGAGGATCAAATTCATCAGCACATTCAGACAAGACAGGACTCCTCCTCTCATGAGTTAAGACCTGTGGTGAGAGCAGTAGCCAAGCATCTTGGTTCATCATCACAAAAACAATGGAATTATTTCTGAACATTCAGAATGGGAGCTGGGTAGTATGCCAGAAATATACATGGCTTGTACAATACCATATTTTAATTTGAAGAATAAATGCTATTGCTTTAGGTTTCTAGAAGTAGCTAGTACAGTTCCTGGTATTGGGACTGTGTGGCAGTACTGTAATTCAAAGGGTGAATGACAGAAAAACAATCCATTAGAAAATGCTGACTCAGCTGTATTTCCAGTACCACTCACTTGGTCATCCCTGTGTTTCCAGACAGGTTAATTTTATGATCAGAACCTGCTGACTTATTCTCAATTGAATAAAAAGCACATTATTCTCTCAAGGCAAAAGAAAATTATTTTTTTATTCAGCTGTAGTTGGAAAAAAAGGTAATGTTATGTCATGACCCTTAAATTGAGTAAAATAGTTCTGTCATGAATATTGTATAGGCAAAGTGTAGCTGGTCTGGTGATTGCTTGAATGAGCTTCATGTAGTAGGGTCAATTAAGAGGATACCTGCCAAATCATTTTTATGTCAGGTATTGTATCAAATGATCAAATCTCACAACAGTTATTAAAGATCTTGAGAAAATGCTTACAAAAAACAATTATTGAGAATCTAAGTAGCCACTTCACAGATAATATGTTGATGTCAGGGAGCTGGTGGAGGCCTCATCCTTGCAGACATTCAAGGTCAGGCTTGATGAGGCTCTGAGCAACCTGATCTAGTTGAGGATGTCCCTGCTCACTGCAGGGGGGTTGGACTAGATGACCTTTGGAGGTCCCTTTTAACCCAGGGCATTCTATGATTCTATTCTATATTAAAACAATCAATAAATTAATGAAATTTTAACACTGTAAAATAACAGAACTTAAGGAAAATTCAAGAATGTCCTAAGATTTATAGCATAAAAAGTATAATGGAGTTTTTTTCTCTGTGGTATATTTGTAAACGTGATAGATAAACTTTCAAAATGTTAGCTAAGGTGTAGCTAATGGCAGTAACTATATCCATCTAATTATAAATTACTTAGAACCTCTGACTAAAAATGTGCGGTTCCCCTTTGAACCTAATTCTGAAGTCAGATTTTGATTTTCATGTCTCTTCTTGGAGCAGAACTATCATTTTTAAGAAGTGTATTTTTGGGGAAAAAAAATGTATTTGAAAGACTTCTTCATCTCTAAACTTGGGCGTTGTAAACCTGGAAGCAGTTTGATATACTGAAGGTAAAAAGGTCTGCTTTAATCATGCTTTCTGCTCAGGAAGCAGGCAGGTTTATCATCAATGCATGTTTCCTGACCTGAAGCTTTCTTGGATGCTGAAGACAGAACATGTCAAAAAATCATAGAAGGTGTAGGAGGAGGTTTTTTATATGCATAATAATATTTGCACGTGAAGCTTAATACTAATGAAATAAGCAGCTAGGTAGGTGTTTACTGAAAGGTGGGGGTTTTTTTGTTTGGTTTTTTTTTTTTTTAGTATTATACTTACCCATCAGGATCAATGAAATAATAAACCAATGTTATCCTAGTTTACCTGTTTTGTCCTCAGAATCTCACTTAAAAGTTGTTGGAATACATTATAGAATACTCTGCTTCCACTGCAAAAACATGCATTTTCTACAGATTTTGGGGGTTTTTGTTTTGTTTCGTAATGGGCAGGGCAGACAGTGTTTTTTGGGCCTTATTCCTGTTTAGGATGATTCCTGTAGATCATCCTGCAATTGCTCTTGTAAGAAGAGTAAAGAAATCCAGATTCACCATTCTGAAAGATCCCACACTTCACCTTCTGATGCGATCTTGTTCTGTTATATGCAAATTGGAGCTTCTATAGATACTTCTCCAGGTATTTTTTGAAAGATTACTTTATTTACTGTCCACTTCAATTTATATATTTTTTCTGTAATTTAAGCTGAAGTTAATTTACAAAGTAACTGGAGATTTCTTGAAATTTGCCAAAGAAAAGGCACTGGATCATGCTGGCATGTACTCTTTGGGATTTGGTTTCTGCTAGTATTTTTATCAAACACAAACCCATTTATTCAGACAAACCCAAAAGCTATCCAAGGAAGCAGATTTAAGGACTTGGCTGTCCAAAAGTTCAGAGTAGGGAATTGAAGTCTATCAATAATCCTCAGCCTCTGTGGGTTTGGCAGGTGTCGACAACAAACTTGGCTGAACAATCCACAAAATAGATGCTGTAAAGCTGTGTTTATTTTTGAATCCTGCCATGCCCTTTGTGGTAAGCTGTATGCTGGGATTGGACGTTTAGAAAGTGAATGCTGAAATTTGGGGTGTGTCGAAGAATTATCTATGGACAAGGACTTAGGGACTAGGATTGATGTGAAAATGCAGGCTACAGGACCAGGTTGAGTGTGTAACGCTTCTGGAGCTTGAGCAATGGATTGAACCTGACACTAATTGCTCCAAGTATGGTTTATCCACTTCTTTTAAGCAGCTGCATGCATAGTCAGTCTACAGTCTAGGCTGTGGTTTGAGATGGGGTAGGAATAATGGTGAATGGCCCAGGGAATTTCAGAATCAGCTCAGCTGCAGACTTCCTGGGGTAGGTTTACGGGCTGGTCCCTTTTCATTCTATGTTTGATTTTGTGGTTTTGGGCAGAAGCGGTTTCTGCATCTCTGCAAAATGCTGGGGTGGGTTTGTGGAAGAGGTTGGTTTTATGAAAAAGAAATGAAGGCTACAGAAGGCAAATGACCAAAGGCTTGGCAGGTTTCAACAGAGATGAGCAGAAAACTTACTCTGTTTGGTTTGGATGTTTAATGTTCTGTTGTGTACATTTCCTGTGTAGATGAGGGCTAGGGTATGTAAAAATGAATGTTGTGGAGAAAGTGTGAATATTTAATCCTTCCTAGCCTTCAGAGATAAAAAATGTCTCTGCTAGTTGGCTCAAAGGCTTTATTCTGAATACTCATTATTTAGCTGGTCCATATGATGAAGATAATGATTTGGAGTGCAGTTTTATGAAAGTTAAGGCTGCCAAACAAGGCTTATTCTTGAAATTTGCCAGGCCCTGAGAAGACAGTCTGAGACTATAAATGCTTTCTGCTCAATCCCTTGGCGTAGTGGTTTGTTCCATGTGTTTTAGCCTGACAAGAATCAGGGATGTGCCAGGGACAAAGCTGCAAAAATAAAGGCTGCAGAAAGAGAGGGACTGTTTCCATTTGGCGCTCAAGACATCTGCTGAGGGTTGACCCGAGGTGACGTGAATGCCTTGTCTTTGGGGACAGCATCTGACCAACTCCTTTCGCTCCAGCTAAACAAGCACATGCAACGATGTGACAGTATCAGTCACATTCTACATAAAACCCAGCAGTAAATAAAAATCCTGCTAACAGAAGAGCCAAAACAGCCACCCAGCAGGAAAACCAGGTCCATTTCTCAAGAGTTTCTGATGAACTTTGATAGTGCTTCTATTTGTTTACAGCAATTAGCTTGTTTGTTGTGTGTAGAAGTCCCTTGTGGTGATGGAAAGAAGCTTGATTATATTGCATGTTCTGTGTAAACTGTCATCTGGACACCAATAAAATGACAATATCTTTACTGATGGAATCCATTAGAGATAGGAAGAATACGGTTTCGTTGTCAGAGGATGCAGAGGATGTCAGAGGATGCAGGGATGCAACAAGGAAAGCTAAGGCCTCCTCAGAACTAAACCTGGCGAGGGAGGTCAAGGTCAACAAGAAAGGCTTTTTCAAGCACATTGTAGGTAAAAGGAAGTCTAGAGGAAATGTGGGCCTGCTGCTGAATGCAGTGGATACCCTGGTGACCGAGGATAGAGAGAAGGCTGAGTTACTGAATGGCACCTTCGCCTCGGTCTTTACTGCTAAGGCAAACTCCCAGGGGTTCCAGTCCTATAAGACCACAGAGGAAATCTGGAGGAAGACAGATTCCGTCTCAGTTGAGGAGGATTGAGTTAAGAGAGCAGTTAAGTAAACCAAGCATCTACAAGTCTATGGGCCCTGATGGGAAACACCACAAGTGCTGAGGGAAATGGTGGGGATCATTGCTAGGCCACTCTCCATAATTTTCAAGAGGTCCTGGAGAACATGAGAGGTGCCTGAGGACTGGAGGAAGGCCAATGTCATCCCAGTCATCAGAAGGGGCAAGAAGGAGGATCTGGGTAACTATAGGCTGGTCAGCCTCACATCCATCCCTGGGAAAGTGATGGAACAGCTTGTTCTTGCTACCATCTCAAAGCACGTGGAGGAAAGGAGACTTATCACGAGTAGTCAACATGAATTCAACAAAGGGAGGATATGCTTGACTAATCTGATAGCCTTTTATGATGGCATAACTAGATGGATAGATGAGGGAAGGGCAGTGGATATCTTGATTTCAGCAGGGCTTTAGATACTGTCTCCAATGATACCTAGGCAGCCAAGCTTAAGAAGTGCAGCTTGGATGGTTGTGTGGTGAGATGGATTGGAAATTGGCTGAAGGACAGAGCCCAGAAAGTTGTGGCCAGTGGAGCAGAGTCTAGTTGGGGGCCTCTGGGTAGTGGTGTTCCCCAGGGGTCGATCCTGGGTCCAGTGCTGTTCAATACATTCATCAATAACCTGGACAAAGGGATAGAGCATACCGTCAGTTTGCTGACGATACAAAGCTGGGAGGAGTGGCTGACACTCCAGAAGGCTGTGCTGCCATCCAGCATGACCTGGACAGGATGGAAAGCTTCGCGGGGAGATATCTAAAGAAGTTCAGCAAGGGCAAGTGTAAAGTGCTGCATCTGGGGAAGAACAACCCCATGGATCAGTACAGGTTGGGGGCTGGTCTGTTGGAGAGCAGCTCTGGGGAAAAAGATCTGGGAGTCATGGTGGACAAGAGGATGGCCATGAGCCAACAATGCCCCTCATGGCCAAGAAGGCCAATGGCATCCTGGGATGCATTAAGAAGAGCGTGGTCAGCAGGTTGAGGGAGGTTCTCCTCCCCCTCTACTCTGTGCTGGTGAGGCCCCACCTGGAATACTGTGTCCAGTTCTGGGCACCCC